>JAJOOO010007333.1:0-52567 GCA_029582685.1 Solanum piurae
TATGCAGTTTGAGTTAGCTATGGTGAGCCTCATTGCTTCTGGAGGGTTCAACTTGTACTTTCAGTTATATCAGTTGATAGGATTTCGTGGATCTTGTCCCGACTTCCATCTTTGTCAGTTAGAGGCTTCATAGATAGACAATAGAGTTTCAGAAGTATGTTCATTTATTTTGTTAATGTTTTAAAGACTTAAGTTACCTATTTTGTGGTGAGTTGAATATATTATTTTTATTCAGAGTGTTTCATTTGAGTTAAAGCTGTGTATTTGAGTTTCATGAATTTTTATTCAGTTTTTAAGTTTTGTATGCTTGAGTTAGTCTTCCGCTTGTAGTCAGCCAGGATGGGGGTTCGCTTGGGGACCAACAATAGTTCTCGAATGCCGACCACGTCTATGGTGTAGGTTCGGGTCGTGACAGTTCTTAACATGCTCAACTTCTTCTTGTAAGTAAGCAATTTGTTGCTTTAAGCGAGCAATATGTTCATCATTACTAGTGTCGTCCTTAGTTCTCGAAGTTTCAGGATTATCCTCAGTAGGGGTGACACTTTCAATGCCCAAAAGGTCTGTCATTAGTGGATTAATCACGTTAGTTCTTGGTCTTTGAACTACCCATTGAGGTAAAACATTTGCGTCGTCAGACATCTCGATTGTCAACGTGAATAAGCCTTTTGGGAAAGATGATAAAAAAGATGAAAATAAAAATTACAAAAAGCGATGTTAGATAAGGTGACAAAACCTCAAGTAATTTTAGTATATTCAAATAAGTCACATAGCAAGCAAATAATGAAAGTAGTGCACAATGAATATATTAAGAGTAAATTTTAGGTTTAGCAAACACAAAAATCATATTTGTATGTTATACCTATAGTTTGTACAATTGCGCTCCATAGCAAACTTATGTTTGCTATGGCTATTAATATGTATATTTCAGTATACATATAAAAAAGAATCAATTGTATAATCTATTTCGTTATACATATTCAAAAGAATCAATTGTATAATTTGTGTTTGTATAAAGCGAGAAAGAGAGAAAGACAAAAGAAAACTGGGCAGTGGAAGATTTGTATTTGTATAATTATAAGTGTATAGGACGAAAATATATGTATTTGTATATACAATTTTCTCTCGCTTTATACAAACACAAACGTAGTTTATACATTTGTGTTTGTATAAACTGAGAGAGGCGAGTGAGAGTGGCGAGCGAGATTCTCTGGGGAGAGAGGCGAACGAAAAGATATGTATATATACATTTTTCTCTCGCTTTATACAAACACAAACACATTTTATACATTTGTGTTTGTATAAAGTGAGAGAGGCTAGAGAGAGACTGCCAGCGAGAAAACGAGAGTGGCAAGTGAGAAATCCAGGGAGAGAGACGAATGGCAACAGTTTGCTATGAGTTACAATTAAATCAAACTGTGGTTATAACATTTAATTTGAGCTATTTTGATATAATATTCCCATATATTAAACATATTATAAAAGCAAGCAACAATCAATAATGCGTCTTAATATGCAAAGGATCTCTTTTATGCTTGAGGTAGGCTTAACGAATATTTAAAGGACAAGATTGTGCCAATATACGTCATTTTATAGCTCTTAAATAATTAAACAAACATATATACCAAAAAAATAAACTAGAAGAACAACTTTATAACTTTATTACACCTTGTATAATAAAAATAAACCTAGTAAACTAAGTTTAAAATGTTGTTGTGCCTTGTCTGTCGTCGCCTTTGTTGAAGTCGTTTGGATCAATCATATATCCACCAAAGTTTAGGATCTTGACGGTCATACGAACTACGAGACAAATGGTTATCTTATACAATCCTACCAAAGTTTAATTATTTAAGGGAAAAAATCGGTATTTAGGCATAATTATCCTTCAAATATGCACATACATTATTATAAGGTGTCACTTGGGTCATGAACCCACTGACATTTGACAAGGTAAACTAATGGTCTTAATACACCATGCGTATTAAAACTCTTAGGTTTTCATGATGCATGTTCCTTAAAAGGTGTTGGTTTAGCTCTATTCTATGTTGACTAATAGTTCGTTTGCTAGACACAAGGTTCCCAAGTGGACCACTTGAGTAAGAAGGCTATGCGATCACACGAAAATAGATCCGGACACCCCCGCACATACACCAACTCACCTAACTTTTGGGGGTTTGAAAGAAATTCGAGGGAACGCAAGACACACCTCGTGTGTACGTGTGATAATGTAAATATTCCAGAATTGAAGAAATTATGAACGGAATAACAATTTATATAAAGCAATAACAAATAAATAATTTATATAAAGCGGTAACAAATAAATAATTTATATCACATAAGCATGAAAAAAAAGGATTAGGCAATTAAAATAAAACAAGCATCTAAAATAAAATAAGCAAAAGCTAGAGCCTTAATTATTAACCTAAGTTTGTTATGGTTTAGAACTTAAAGTCTCCAGCGGAGTCGCCAAGCTGTTATACCTCATTTTAACTCGAGGTCCAAATGGTGTACAACATATTAGTCATTCTTATGTTTTTTTAAAGAGTCGTCACCTAATTATTTTAAAGGTGAACTAGGACACCTATTTTGCTAAAAGTTATGTTGAATTAACTCTATATTAAGATCTGCTTAACCTTATGCAATTTTAGGTAAGGGTTCTAAATTATTCTAAAGGGAAGGTGTAAGACATCCTTTAAGATCTGCTAAAAATAGTTAACCGACAAAACTTAGGTTAATTAGCCTTTTTAAAAAAACTAAATATGGATGCTAAAATGTTAAATAAAGTCGATGAAGTTAGTTTTTTTTATAAAAAAACATTTATTAAGTCTTGAAATCAGTAAAATATTTCAAACTTGCAAAATTCTTGAAGTAAATTAAAAGGAGACCATTTGCTTAATTAAAAAAGATTGTTGCTCAAGTAAGTGAGTGTACTTGGAAAACATTTAAAATAAACTTGAAGTTAAACAAATGTTGCTCTTTATATATATCTGTGTGTGTATGTATATTGGAAGTTGAAAGATATTGCTAGGCACGATAAGAAAAGTGTTAATAACTAGATTTACGATGCCATAATCTAATCGTCTAACCCCTATTAATTATTACTAATAAAAAGAAAAGTATAAACTAACACATATCCGGAACACATAAGCAAGTTACTAAAACAAATAAATGCTAAAAGGAAATAGTAATATAAGCAGCCATATAAACAATTCTAAATGAGTTTCACTTGTTTTTTTTTTCTATTAGGATAGTCTAAGATGTAGTGAAGACTAAATCAAAGACTTCATTTTTGCTCGCAAGGTTTATGCAAGTGAAAAAGTAAAGAGACTCTGCAAGATAACTTCATTCTAAATGAGGTATTAAAATAAGATAAGTAAAGCTAAGTAAATGTTATACATCACATATACTAGTTAAAATATAAAACACACTAATGCAGAACAGGACACTCAAATCAAGATATTTAGACATTTTTACATAACCCTTACTAAACACTTGGAAGAAAAACCAATACATTCAACTTTTCTAATTAATAGATTAGCAAACAACCTAAAATCTAAGATAAAAATTTGAAGCAACATAGAGGGAGGGAGGTAGCGTGTTTAAAAGCATGTCTCTACATCTTCATTTTTAAAAAAAAGTATAGTCTGCACAATATTTGTAACTAAGCAAAATAAGAACCATATAATTCAGTAATTTAAACCAATACACAACTTTAGTACATATAATATATATAATATGCAATAAACTTTAAATCAACATGTAGTCATGGAAAGACGCTACATGAAATCCAATACATCATATTTTTTCACGTTTTTTATTAGATAAAACACATATTTTTATACAATATTTTTTTAATTAAACAAGAAACAATAACTAAAGTGTTTATGCCAAGGGAAAATAATATAAGCGGTAAAACTTGGAACCAAAAAAAATAAAATAAAAACTGATTCCATATTAAAAATGCCAACCTAAACTATTATTCAAATCATAACGTCTAATAAATGATAGGAAAAAGACTTCAATTCTCATTGAAGACACAAATACATTTTAATATAACTTCCAGTATATCTAAAATAAGCATAAATTAATCTTCACACATAAATTTTTCAAGTATACATAGCATTTTTAACAGCAGTGATAGAAACAGAGGAAGAAAGGGGTGAGTATCGCCTATTGTCGGGCAGTGAACGAGGTGATTCAGTCGAAGGTCTATCTTTGAACAACAATGAATTCGAAAGATAATAGAAGTGATAATTTTTAGAGAAAAAAAGCAGTCGTTTTAGATGTTATGAGGGAACAAAGCTTTCCTTCCTGAAACGAGTGCAATACACTCAGTTTTTATAGAGATGAATTAGGGTTCTTGGCTCAAGTATAGGCAAAATTTCAAGAAGCAAGATAGCCATTTTGAATTCATAATCTGTATCTGTGATTCTACATTAGAGATTTCAAAAATTATTTTGGCTTCTTGTTGACCAAATTAAAAAGGAGAGATGTAAATGAGGGAGAGGAACAAAGAGTCTGGCGTTTTCATGAGAAAGAAACGAGGCTTGCACGAAAATTGAGAGATTAGGCTTTGTCCATTGTTAGTGATCACTGAGGTTTTCTTGAAAAAGAAAGAAAAGCAACCATCCCCTTTCGTATTAGGTTCCGCTGTTTCATATCTTAGAATTAGATCAAGGTTTGGGATGAAAATAAGGCTTTGGGCTGTATTTTGGGCTCCTCTCTTCTTCTTTTAAATTATTTTGGACTTCTAACTTAATAACTAATATATATATATATATATATATATATATATATATATATAAAGGGGACATATGAACATGTGAATAGATAACATATATGATGTAATAGACAATTGAAGCAAGTTGGCAAGATATGGGCAGATTGTATATCCAACATATAAACATATGTACTGTCTGTAATGTAGGATCATTTTGATATATATAAGGGGAATACGTGCCAAGGGTACTTTGACGATGAAACAAGTTTAAACCTTGCTTGCTAATACTTGGTAGAGTAAGCACGTACATTTAGTAATAAACTGATATTTGAGTACTCACTTTAACGCTCTAGGGATTAGGATTGAGATAATTAGCTACATTGGTGATCTTATGCTACACTACGGATTAGTCATTACCAAGGAAACTTAGAAAGCTTACTTTGTAATACAAGTGTTGGATTCATGCCAAAGAAAATAGGAAATTGAATAGCTTTACATACCTTGCTATACAATTCAAAAAGTATGACTTAAGCTCCTTCTCTTCAGATCACTAATCTACAATAAAATAAGTTGTAAGACTAGTATTAGTAGGTCGAGGTTTGGGCTGAAAATAGGGCTTTTGGGTCGAATTTTGGGCTCCTTTTTTCTTCTTTTAAATTATTTTGGACTTCTAACTTAATATTACGACTTTACGCTAATTTAAAAATATAGGTACAAAATATCAACTTATAATTAATTAAGTATATCAATGGGGAAAAAATTGGGCCAAAAAAACTTTTGGGTAGTGACTTGAGAATTCCTAGTCTAGTCCAGATTTGGATGAAAATTTGAGTCAGGTAAGGTCTAGGGAAATCTGGTAATGAATGAGAGATTTAATTATGAATTTGATCATATGAGTATATAACCAAGACGTTAAGGAGCCCGTACGACTTTACGGAATCGAATTCGAGCGAGTAGAACTCCCGAAACTGATCTTAGTGTGAAAGGGTAATTTTCGAACGTCAAGGGTTGAAGGTGTGTTATGAAATGGGTGCTTGGAACTCAAATTCTAAGCTTTTGTCTCTGTGCAAGCCACCAAGGCGGGGCCTCTGTGGCGAGATGGGTCCGCCGTAGTGGGCAAGTCGCGACTTAATCGAGTAAAACCCCTAAAAACGTTATTTTCTGCAAAAGTTCATTCTTGAGAGCTAAGAGACGACCCATGGCAAGTTCTTGACAATTTTCACCTCTTCTAACACTAAATGTAAGGTTTTTACTCCTCTAATCCATTTTTTGATCTGTAGAACTTAGATTCTTGGGTAATTATCATTGGGGGGGGGGGTTTGACCTGAAGTTGATGGTGGGTAATTATCATTAGGATCTTGGGTTTGGCCATGGATAGATAGATTGATTATTATCCGGGTAAATTAGGCCTCGTATATTGATCCTTGCATTAATTGTTTGTTTTTAGACGACAAACAAGCAGAAAGAATCTGGAAAGGGAAGGCTCAAGTGTCTTAGGAAGATTCATACTTGGTTTTGAGGTAGGTGATGGTTTGATTTCCAGTTTGTGTGATATATGTAGGTAATTGTGCATGCATGTATGTGAATGAGGCAATGTAGATCAAACCTAATGAAAATGAGTATGAATGAACAATTGCATGCCATGAACCTAATACTTGATTGTATGATTAGGAGTAATGTTCATTATAGATGTGATTGTGATTGTGCTGATTGGATCGGGTGTCACGTTCCGACACATTTATTGTATCGGGTGTCACGTTCTGACATATATATTGGATTGGGTGTCATGTTCCGACACATATATTGGATCGGATGTCACGTTCCGACACATATAATGGATCAATTGTCACGTTCCAACACACTAACAGTTTGGGTGTGGGTTCCATGAGAGGACCATTGTGATTATTATATCCATGTGTATTGACGTTGATATTAGGAATTGTATGTTGCTCTTGAATTGCGTCACGACCTAGAGGTACACCCTAGACGTAACATGGCACATAGAACCCCGAAAGACTCCATGTAAGCCACTTAGCATATCATAACATAAGATAACAGAAAAGTGCGGAAATCTAAAACATTTTCCATACAATCAAAGTGTTTTATAAAAGCGAAGCGGAAGTCTTATTACACTTGTCTCAAACCATCTAGAACATGAAAGTCTTAGGGACATAGCCCATACAACAGTTCTCAACATAAAAGAAAGATATAAAAAGGAAAGGTGATCAAATCCTCGATGCTATGAGGACTCACCAAGTCTTCAATCCTTGCTATACTATGAACTTATCCTCGGAGATGGAACTCAAAATCGCCGTACCCTACATTTGATAAGAATGTAGACAAGAGTATGCATTAGTACAAAAGTACTAAATATGATAGCTAGCATAACACCATAAGAGCATATCAACATATTAGAAAACATGATCTTCAACATAGACATAATATAAGCGTTAGTCAACATAAGGCATAATTCATAAGCATAAAAGATACACCATGTTCATAAGCATAGTAAATACTTAGATCTTCATAACATAAGAGAACTACTTCTCAAGTAACCTCAAAGCATACTTGTGCAATGCATGGATGAGACCCAATAATCCCACCCACACTAAGTACCACTTTTAGGTCATCATAATCATACTACAATCTTTGGATCTCATCCTTAGCTTAATTCTCATAGACAAGAGAACCTTCACCTTTAGTCCTACATATCATGAAGGCAACTATAGCAACAATCCAAGCTAAGCATACAACATATAAGAGAATAATTTAGAAGTAGCTTCAAGTCATATTTATGCAATGCATGGATAAGACCCCATAATCCTACCCATACTAAGTACCACTTTAGGCTATCATACACAAATGATTACTACTTATCATTTCTAGACTACCAAGGAATAGCACCATATTATACTAAACCAAGCTACCATGGAAAACGTACTATCATGCAAGTCCAAGCTATTCAAGGAAGAGTATTGTTTCTCCATCCCAGCTACCAATGAAATGGTTGGGCCTAACCAAGTCATGCTACCATGCAAGCATTCTATGATGCTAGTGCAAGCTACCCTTAGGAAGAGTATGGTTTTCTCAATCCAAGGCTACCATGTGATCTCCTACTCATGCTACCATGAAATGGTCTTATCTTACCAAGTCAAGCTATTCATCATGGGAGTTCATAACACAACTTCAAGCTAACATAACTAAACATGCTTTGATTCATTTTAGGTGAACAAACCTTTCAACCTAGAATCATTCTATGTGAGAAAACCTTTCACATTAATGTTCACATGTGTTCACAAGAATGTCTTTTCAAGCAACACAACATCAATATCATAAGAAATTGACACTTTACTCTCAAAGTGTTCTTAAAGCATCTACATAGGTTCTATAATACATGCATAGTTCCATACATTCATAATCTAGGTCATGTGGGTAAATACTTCCACAACAATCCTATCTACCATCTACATTCATCATATAAACTTCACTCTCATAGCCTTAACATTCATAGTTCATCATATTAGCCTTACTCTCAAAGCCTTAGAAACCAATATTCATAACTACAAGTCTTACTCTCAAGCAATACTTCTCATAAGCATCTCATAGACCTAAGTCACAAGGCATTCTACCTAAATGTTTCATCCTTAACCAATTTCAATCCTATACCTTCATATAGGCTTAAAGCCAACACTTACTCATCATAATTCAACATGCATACTTAACCTCATTAAATTCATATCTATATACCCTAATATCAAGCAATCTATAATACATATCATCAATATTAGAAGATTATCTCTAAATCCTCAATTTCCCCCTTCAAGGCATAAAACCCACTTACTTCAATTTTATTAATTACACCAGAGTTAGACATGAAAAACATATAATTTCATCATAATAACATGAATCACTACTAATTCTATCATAAACAATCAATATCCACTCAATTGGATCAACATACATCAATACCCACAAGGAAGAAACCCTAACTAGAATTGGGGTTCATCTTCACAATTAAGGGAATTATAGGGGGCTCAATGGATGGAAGAATCAATGGATGAATAAAATCTTCTTCTTCTTCTTATTCATCTTCCTCTTCTTCTTCCTCTTCATCATCTTATTCCTCTTCTTCTTCTTTCTCTTCCTCTTCTTCTTCTTCTTCTTCTTCTTCTTCTTCTTCTTCTTCTTCTTCTTCCTCTTCTACCTCCTCCTTCTTTTCCTCTTCTTCCTATTCCTCATCTTCCTCGTTTTCCTCTTCTTCTTCTTGCTCCTCTTCTTCTTTTTGTTCTTGTTCTTGTTCTTCTTCTTGTTCTTGTTCTTCTTCTTCTTCTTCTTTCTAGAGAGATAATTTTTTGGAGAGGAGATGAACTTTTGGGATTTGATTTGGGGTTTTGGAAATAATGGGGTGAATGGGTGTATTTTGACTAAAAATGATTTATATAGGTGTATAAAACTAAGGCAAAACGACCTCACTTAATACCCATTTAAAAAGGAACTTCCCAAAATAACCCTTCATTTAAGTGACCTGCCCAGGAACCACGAGAGGCCCCACGAGTCGTGGTCCCCTCCGTGGTTCTTGAGGCAGTGGCTAGGTCTTCATGACTAGGCTCCCTTGAGGCTAAGTGAATACCACGACCACTCCCACGACCCTTGGTGGTATTCACGAGCCATCAAGTGGCTCGTGCGGGAGGGTCTCACTTTGGGTAGTTTGGTAAGCACATTGCCTAGCCCACCACTGACCATACCACGAGCTGTGGTGGTCACCACGAGCCGTGGTGGTGGTCGTGAGGTAGGGCAGTGTCTTGGCAATTTGGCGCAGCCTTGGCCCTTGGCTTGGGCCTTGACCCTTTGCCTTGGAGTCTTGTTACCCTCACTCTTAGCCCTAGTTGGCCTACTAAACTACGGGGTGTTACAAATTGATAACTGAATTATGTATTCTGTATGTGTCGTGTTTACTATGCTGTGATTGCTTGCCTATGTTTCGCTTACTGGAATAGCCGCTTGATCCTACCAGTACACTCTGATTGTGTACTGATACTCTACTTGCTCGCTCTTTGTTGAGTACATGGCATCTTCAGGCAGCTACGGATAGACCTCAGCTAGGATATTAGTGATCGGGACCAGATTCAAGGGTGAGCCAATTCTTTCAAGCTGCCATGGGTCCTTCAATTTTGTTTATTCCATTCCTTTCGGACTCAGACTGTTCGAGTAGTTTTACTTATGTTAGTTTTGGGTTGTACCCCTTTTTTAGACTTGTTCATTTTAGAAGTTTTGGTACAATGACTTTCAGGTTCTAGGGGTTGTTTTCCGCAATAGTTTTGATAGTTCTTTTGGTTTAACTTTGGAGTTTATGGGAACTCCATATTTTTTTAGACATTTAAACCTGCTTCTGTATCTTTAAATGTTCTAGTTTTTGTTACTTTGTTTAGTTGGGTTGTAGTAATGGTTCTCCCACCGGAGGGTTAGTCTGGGTGCCAATCACGATAGTTTGGGTCGTGACAAAGTTGGTATCAGAGCCCTAGGTTTGTTGATCTCGTTGTACCAAAACGAGTCCAGTAGAGTCTTGTGGAATGGTACGGTGACATTCGTACTTTTCTTCGAGAGGCTACGTGACTTTAGGAAATCTCTTTGTTCTACTTCTTTTGTGCTTGACTTGATTCAATTGGTATCTGGCGATCCAAATTGGTATCCAATCTTCTTCCCTCTTCTGTCCGCAGATGGTTAACATATGTTTCAATGACGTTAGGCCTTTAGCTCTCATCAATGAGCCAGCTGAGGAGTCCACAACAAGAGGCCGCGGTTGAGGTAGGCATAGGGGAAGAGCAAAAGGCAGAGGTTGAGGAAGGGTAGCAACCGTTAGGGGTTGATCTCCAGTTGAGAATGCTCCCAGAGATGAGGCCCCTCCTACACATCACGAAGAGGTAGAAGAGAATTTGGAGATCGAGGACGAGGAGGAGGTTGGACTAGAGGGGGATGCACAGGCAGAGGCAACAGGTATTCCTCATTTAGACCCAGTGTTAGCTCAACAAATTATGACTTTTCTGAAGGGATTGGTTGGTCCTGGAGTTCTTCTCACAGTGCAAGCGACTCAACCTCTCATCAACCCCTCTATTGCGGTTGCAGTTCCCAAGGTGGTAGAGCAGTAGGCATTGATGGCTTTTTCCGTCCCCTATTGGGTCCTGTGATGACTGGTAATGAGCATGAGATGCTGACTAAGTTTCAAAAGCTAAAGTCTCCTCTGTTCCATGGTTCTGAGAGTGAGGACACCTATGAGTTTATTTTGGATTGCTATGAGAGGCTTCACAAGTTAGGTATTGTACACTAGCATGGGGTAGAGTTCGTGACCTTCCAGCTTCAGGGTGAGGCTAAGTAGTGGTGGATGGCCTATGTGGAATGCAGATCGTCAGTTTTATCCCCACTCACTTGGACGCAGTTTCATGCTCTGTTTTGGAAAAAGTATGTGCCCCGAACTTTGAGAGATCGTAAGAAGGATGAGTTCATGGCTTTGGAGCAGGATGGTATGAGTGTAGCTGCTTATGAGGCTAAGTTACATGCCTTGTCTAGATATGCTACACAAATGGTAATGTAGGTAGAGGAGCAGCGCATCCAGGCAAGGAGGTCGTCCACCAAGTTGACAAGGCTTAGTTTTATGCCTTTCCGGGCAAGACCAAGGTGGAGACATCTGATGTAGTGATTACATGTATTACTCTTGTCTGTGACCGAATGGCTAATGTGTTGTTTGATCCGGGTTCTACTTTTTAATACATGTCAGTTCAGTTTGCCTTAGGATTTGATGCAGTTTGTGATGTACTTGATGCCCACATCCATGTTTCTACCTTAGTTAGAGAGTATGTCATAGTCACCCATGTATATCGTGCTTGTCCTGTTATGTTTATGGGTTTCCAAACTTGGGCTAATTTGGTTATTTTGGATATGAATGACTTTGATATAATATTAGGCATGACTTGGTTGTCCCCCTATTATTATGTGCTTAATTGTAACACTAAGTATGTGACTCTAGAGATCCCTGAGTAGGGAAAAGTTAGAGCGGGAAGGGGTGTACAAGCCTAAGCCAGCGAAGGTCAAATCTTCCATTCGGGCTAGGAAACTGGTGGGACAGGGGTGTTTGGCATATTTGGCTCATATTCGGAATGTTGAGGCCAAGTCTCCCTCTATTGAGTCTATTCCTGTAGTGTCTGAATTTAGAGAAGTGTTTCCTACCGATTTACCTAGTATGCCTCCGGATAGAGATATAGATTTCTGCATTGACTTGGAACCTGGTACTCGCCCCAACTCTATTCCTACTTATCGCATGGCTCCAGCGAAGTTGAGAGAGCTTAAAGCTCAAATTTAGGAGCTTTTTGATAAAGGTTTCATCCGTCCTAGTGCTTCCCCGTGGGGTGCTCCTATCTTGTTTGTTAAGAAAAAGAATGGTAGTATGAGGATGTGCATAGACTATCGACAGTTGAATAAGGTCACCATTCGGAATAAATATCCATTACCTCAGATAAATGATCTTTTTGACCAGTTGCAGGGCACATTAGTTTTCTCCAAGATTGATCTAAGGTCTGGTTACCATCAGTTAAAGATTAGGCTTAAGAATGTACCAAAAACGGCATTCAGGACCCGCTATGGGTACTATGAGTTTCTAGTGATGTCGTTTGGGTTGACAAATGCGTCTGCAGCTTTCATGAGTTTGATGAATGGTGTATTCAAACCATTTCTGGATTGGTTTCCGATTGTTTTTATTGATGACATCTTAATTTATTCACGAAGTAAGGAAGAACATGCCGACCATCTTCGTATTGTTTTAGGTGTACTTGGGAGGCAAAAGTTGTATGCTAAATTTTCTAAGTGCGAGTTTTGGTTGAATACGGTTGCATTTTTGGGGCATATGGTTTTAAGGGAAGGGGTAATGGTAGATCCCCAAATATTGAAGGAGTCAAGAATTGGGCTCGCCCTAGCTCTGTAACTGAAATTAGAAGTTTTTTGGGGCTCGCCCACTACTATCACAAGTTTGTGAAGAATTTTGATTCTATCACCACACATTTGATGAGGTTGACCAAAAAGGAGATACCTTTTGAGTGGAATGACAAATGTGAAGAGAGCTTTCAAAAGCTCAAGACTCTTCTGACCACATCACCTATTTTGGCACTACCGGTGGAAGGTAAACATTTCATTATTTATTGTGATGCATCACATTTGGGCTTGGGTGCTGTGTTGATGCAGGATACGAATGTCATAGATTATGCATCGCGACAGTTGAAAGTGCATGAGCGAAATTACCCGACACATGATTTAAAGTTGGCAGCGGTAGTGTTTGCTCTCAAGATCTGGCGGCATTACCTTTATGGTGTCAAGTGTGAGGTATTTACTAATCACCGTAGCCTACAATATGTATTCACCCAGAAGGACCTGAATATGAGACAATGAAGGTGGTTGGAGTTACTCAAAGACTATGATGTTACCATCCAGTATCATCCGGGTAAGGCTAACGTGGTGGCAGACGCAATAAGCCGTAAGACGGTGAGTATGGGTAGTCTAGTTTGCTTGGGTGTATCCAAGCGACCTTTGGCCAAGAAAATTCAAACCTTGGAGTCTAAGTTCATGCAGTTGGGCATTTTAGAAAAAGGTGGGGTGTTAGCTAGCATTGAGGTTAGGGCCACATTCATTGAGGAGATCAAGGCCAAAGAGTTTAAGGATGAAAGTTTGAATGAGCTCAGAAGTTTCATACAAAGGTGCCTTGAACAGGCGGGAAAAATACATTTAAAGTGGAGGGAAAACCAATCTCAGAAGGAACGGATGAAAGGGAAAATTCCAGTGATTCTTGGTTAGCTGACTAAGAGCGGATAGGGCGCGGGCAATGAGTAAGCAGGGAGAAAGACATTCATATATTTCCCAGGCATGTGATAAAGGGAAAGAGAGAGCCGAGAGCCGGGAATGCAATAAAAATAATTTCCCTCTCTTTGTAGGTCGAGCGAAATTACATCTCCTCTCACTTTGTTCGAGCTTCCTTTTCAGCCCTCTCACGGGAATCTTTTAATTTAGAATATTTGGCAAGGCCCAATATGCGACTCTTGATGCAGGGTGTGTGCTCAATTTTAAGGGAAGAATTTATGTTCCCCAAGTGGATGACTTGATTCAGAAAATAGTGACTAGAATCCCACGGTTCGCGGTATTCCATTCATTCTGGTGTGACCAAGATGTACCGATATTTGAAATGACTTTATTGGTGGCTTGACATAAAGAAAGACATAGCTGAATTTGTGGCTAAGTGCCAAAACTGCCAACAAGTAAAATATGAGCATCAAAGGCTTGCAGGATTGTTTCAACGAATGCCAATTCTGGAATGGAAGTGGGAAAAATAGCTATGGATTTCGTGGTTGGTCTCCTCAAGACCTTGGGAAAGTTTGATTCTTTTTGGTTGGTGGTTGAACGACTGACTAAGTCAGCCCACTTCATTCCAGTCAGAGTAGACTATAATGCGCAGCAGTTGGCTAAGGTGTATGTGAAGGAGATAGTGAGGCTGCACGGAGTGCCCCTTTCTACCATTTCGGACCGTGGTACACAGTTCATATCCAAACAGACTATTCAAGTGTTAGAGGACATGTTGAGGGCATGTGTGATTGACTTTGGAGGACATTGGGGTAAGTTCCTACCTTTGTGTGAGTGCTCCTATAATAACAGTTACCACTCCAGCATTGATATGGAACCGTTCAAGACACTTTATAGGATGGGATGTAGATCACCCATAGGATGGTTTGAGGCTGGAGATGTGAAACCTTTGGGGGTTGATTTGGTGAAGGATACTTAGGATAAGGTAAGAAGCATCCAAGCTAAGCTTCTAGTATCCAAGAGTCGACAGAAGAAGTATGCAAATTGTAAGGTAAGAGACATGTCATTTCAGGTTAAGGAACAAGTTCTTCTTCAAGTGTCACCCAAAAAAGGGGTGATGAGATTCATCAAGAAATGCAAGCTTAGTCCTCGATACATTGGACCATTTGAGATTCTTGACTGTGTAGGGCCAGTGGCTTATACTTTGGCCTTACCTCCTAGCTTATCCCGAGTTTATCCACTGTTTCATGTGTCCATATTGAAGAAGTATCATGGGGACGGTGATTACATCATAAGATGAGACTCAATTTTGTTAGATTAAGACCTTAAGTATGAGACAGAACCGGTTGTAATCCTTGATCGTGATATCCGAAAGCTGAGGACCAAGGAGATAAAGTCCATGAAAGTTCAATGGAAGCATCGTCCAATTGAGGAAGCTACTTGGGAAACCGAGAAAGACATGCAAGACAAGTATCCAGTTGTTCAATGATTCAGGTACTAATCTACCCTTACTTTAGCCAGTTTTTCCTAGTTTATCACTCGGGGACGAACAATGGGTATATTGGTATCTATTGTAACGACCGGTTCCCGTCGTTATGAAAAAGCCAATGGGGGGGAAAATTGGGCCAGAAAAACTTTTGGGTAGTGACTTGGGAATTCCTAGCCTAGTCTAGATTTGGATGAAATCTAAGTCAGGTGAGGTCTAGGGAAATATGGTAATGAATAAGAGATTTAATTATAAATTTGATTACATAAGTAGATAGCCAAGACGTTAAGGATCCCGTACGACTTTACAAAATCGATTTGGGGTGAGTAGAGCTCTCGAAACAGATCTTAGCGGGAAATGGTAGTTTCCGAACGTCAAGGGTTGAATGTGTGTTGTGAAATGGGGGCTTGGAACTCAAATTCCGAGCTTCTGTCTCTGTGCAAACCACCAGGGCGGGGCCACTATGGCAGGATGGGGTCCGCCGTAGCACGCCAATCGCGACTTAAATTGGGTAAAAACCCTAAAAACGTTATTTTCTAAAAAAGTTCATTTTTGAGAGCTAAGAGACGACCGACAGTTTTCCACCTCTTCTAGCACTAAAGGTAAGGTTTTTACTCCCCTAATTCATTTTTCTATCCGTAGAACTTAGATTCTTGGGTAATTATCATTGGGGGAAGGTTTTGACCTGAAGTTAATGGTGGGAAAAGCTCTAATTGAACATTAGGATCTTGGGTTCGGCCATGGATAGATAGATTGATTATTATCAGGGTAAATTAGGCCTCATTTATTGATCCTTGCGTTAATTATTTATGTTTAGACCACGAACAAGCGGAAAGAATCTGGAAAGGGAAGGCTCAAGTGTCTTAGGAGAATTCAAGCTTGGTTTTGAGGTAGGTTATGGTTTGATTTCCTATTTGTGTGATATATGTCGGTAATTGCTTCATTGTATGAATGCATGTATGTGAATGAGGCAATGTAGATCAAACCTAATGAAAATGAGTATGAATGAACAATTGCATGCCATGAACCTAATACTTGATTATATTATTAGGTGTAATGTTCATTATGGGTGTGATTGTGATTGTGGTTGTGTTGAATGGATCTGGTGTCACGTTCCGATACATATATTGGATCAGGTGTCACGTTCTGACACATATATTAGATCGGGTGTCACGTTCCGACACATATATTGGATCGGATGTCACGTTCCTACACATATATTGGATCAGGTGTCACGTTCCGACACACTAACAATTTGGGTGTGGGTTCCATGAGAGGACCATTGTGATTATTACATCCATGTGTATTGATGTTGATATTGGGAATTGTATGTTGCTCTTGAATTGATAACTGAACTATGTATTATGTATGTGTCGTGTTTACTATGTTGTGATTGCTTGCCTTTGTTTAGCTTACTAGAATAGCCGCGTATCCTACCAGTACACTGTGGTTGTGTACTGATACTGCACTTGTTCGTTCTTTGTTGAGTACATGGCATCTTCAAGTGGCTACGGATATACCTCAGCTAGAAGATCAGTGATTAGGACCAGATTTAAGGGTGAGCCAGTTCTTTCAGGCTACCATTGGTCCTTCAATTTTGTTTAGTCCATTCTTTTCGGACTCAGACTGTTCTAGTAGTTTTGCTTATGTTAGTTTCGGGTTGTACCCCTTTCTTAGACTTCTTCATTTTAGTTATTTTGGTACAATAACTTTCAGTTCTAGGAGTTGTTTTCTGCAATAGTTCTTAGTTGTTTTGGTTAAACTTCGGAGTTTATGGGAACTCCATATTTCTTTAGACATTTAAACCTGTTTCCGTATCTTTAAATGTTCTAGTTTTCTTTACTTTGTTTAGTTGGGTTGTTGTAATGGTTCTCCCACCGGAGGATTCCTGTGGGTGTCAATCACGACGGTTTGGGTCGTGACAAAACTTGTAATATAATAACGACAATAATTATTTAAGAAAAAGAGATGTAAAAAAGTGATAAGAGTAATTTCTATAATAAACCATATAATTTTATTAATAGTTATAGAAATATTACAACGATGATAATAATAGTAATGACAAATAGTTGTAGTAGTAAAACTAGTTGTGATAAAAGATAATTTGATAGGTTATTACCTTAGAAGATCGAAAATAATGGATTTAGAAGAAAAGAAGGTCAAAATTGGGTGTCAACAGATACCATTTTGAAGTTGTGGTTAAATTTAAGATTATTCTATAAAGATTTGAGATATATTTGATAGTTTTTTTGACCAATTTCATATGAAGTTTTGTGGGTCGGAGTTCATAGAAGATGAAGTTCAGTTTTTGTATGTATTATATAATTTTATATAATGGTGTAAAAGATATGTAGATATCTTCTATACAATATTATAAATGTTTATACAAATTGATACATTATTTACAATAATATAAATGTCATTTGGTAGCGAATAATGAGGCAATTTATTTATATATTAATTTTTGTATTAGTTATAAATATTTATGGTAGCTCTTCTATAAATTCTCATAAGCAAAGTTATGCGTGAAGAACCACTAGTATACTTCAACTATCATAAACAACACCAAATCTTCTATAACTGAAATGACCAAGTCTGCCCAAGGATGCCACCCTACCAAGAGGACAATCGCAGGATTGGTACAGCCGATTCACCACTAGGGATTCACCCATAGATGTGGAAACACACGTGGACATATGTTGTGAATCATATTCCAAACCATGTCCAAAACGGAGTAGGTGGTCATATAAGAATGTACGGAAACAAGGTCCAATAAAACAAGATACTCCTTCCAAAGTGCCCAAATCAAACATTTTCATTCATCTGACTCCATCTCTTTAATTTTTAGTTACCCACAATCAACCAGTTTGATCCCCTTTACAATCATACACATATTCAATTTATCAATCCCCACATACTTCTCATAGTACTCTACTAAAACCAGCACTCTTAATACAAACAAAATATCATAAACACATTGACCATTTACCTTGCTCTCAAATCGTCACTAGTATCAAAGTTTGTTTTAGCAAACACATTGTTGCCTCCAAAAATTTCAAACAATGGGTCCCTCTCTTTCCATGCAAGCATTACATGATAGATATGGATCCCACCCAGGGTTGATAAAACAAATTTCAAATCTGCTAGTACCTTTCCGTCGAAATAAAGCTATTGAATCGTCCAAAGTCAACTCCACACAATCTTTTACATCAAGTTTCAAATATCATGCACATGGTCATACATATCATGTCAAAACTTAGAGAAATTCTTGGCCACCTCAATAATTATGTATACTATGAATACATATCTCTATTTACCATCAAGTTTCTATGTAACACATCATAACAGTCTGTGTAGTCCCATCAATAGAGTAGTTTCAATCCCCTTAAAATTCTAAATAACTATGTAGAACTGTAGGTCCATACCATTGCGCATCCATAATTCATCTATCATAATTTGAATAATCTAGCCTCACATGACAACATAAAATCTTCCACACATCATTGTTTGTCATCCAAATCGAAACTCAATCTTTAGAAAAGTCGTTGATAAACCCCTAATAAGTTTGTGCTGAACTAGTTCACATATCATAAACATATCTGAACTCAAAGGCGAAAATTCATACAACCTTCAACTCCAAAACAAAGGTCTATATGAGAGGTCTTATTCCTTTACCCTTCTTAAATCCCATGACGCAAACTCCATTACCTTCAAATCTTCAATATACTAGACTCTTGTTTTTTTTGCTAACTCGCTTATCAAGCTTGTTATTTCACCAAGAACCCATGATATTGTACCTCATTCTTTAAACCAAAACATTAAGTGGAACCCTCTCTTAGGTCCTTTAACAATCAAAAGTAATTAAATTTACGACCCAAACCATGCACAAGTCCTTCCAAATACTTAATTCCCAATGCGATCGATCATTTCTTACCTTACCAATCCATACCTTAACAAAACATACTACCACGAATGTAGAATCACAATGAAAAACTTGAATTTTGATTTCAAACCGTGTAGCCCAATCCTCTTTATATCAATATTAGCTCATACATTGAAGATCTTTATGAATTCACTTATCTTAGCTTATCATTGATTGCCTCCCCATCCACCTTACTACATCATTCGTTAAATATCCAATTGTACAAGTTACCAAACTGGAAATCATAAAAGAACCTATCACCACACTGGAGTCGAACATATGTAGACTTCTTTCTTAAATCTTACCCAAAAGTTTTTAACCAATCTGATGAACATGTAACATTACTAGCATAACCATAGAGAAACGATGGAACCACGTGTCACTGAACCCAATTCTCAACTCTCTAAAGATACATCTTTGTTCCTTGCAATTAGAGTAAATACCCTTGCTCTCGCCTCCTTCTGAAGGCTACACTACATCCAAATAATTCTTTCCATTATGACTCTAGCTCCTTTCAATTCTATTCGAGCAGTATCCCAACACCTCCTACAACTTTTCATACGACCTTACTCACCAAATAGTAGCAAACCACAACCTTAGATACTCACAAGTCATCATTACCAAACATAATATGTCCAACCAACAATCTTGATCGTACATTTGCATCCCAATCACAATACATCACGAACTATTGTTACCATCATGCTCAGTAGCTCTTGCCATCACCATGAAATCAACCTTATCATTGACATGACACCTCAAACTCAACAATACCCAATCCAATCCAAAGGATTAATCCAATTTATATGCACTTTCTTACTAAAATCCTCAATTGCCTAACTACCAATCCCAGAATCCTCGCAATACATTTCACAACTTAAACATATTAATACTTTTTCATAGATACACCACTATAATTTTTCTTATACACGACGCCTAACTCAAGCGTCCATAGTACAACCCAGTTGGTTTCTCAAATGTGAATGCAACATCGAACCTCATTACCAGTAGACGATACACCTGATAACTCATTAAGTAATTAGTATTCATACTTGTTAATTGATGCCCCCATTTTCATATAATATTAGTACCATGAAAGTTCGTTAGATCCACCACTAGAATATATCATACCTACTGAAAAGATCATACCAGATAACCTACACATTTCTATCTATTGAGAAGTTGCAAAAACATTACCAAATGCATTTGGTTTCTAGCCCAAAGCGACATGCATCTGTTCAGGTCAATAGCAGAAGTAACACACTCTATAACTCTAACCAAATATCATAGGTACCATTGTAGTGGTTGTATCATGACTCTTTTTGATGCACATCCAATTTATGAAACTACAACAAATATTCTGACTTCGGTTAGCCTAACATCATTCTTATCATACGCTAAGCAACCATACTTGTTATGACAACTTTACTAACCGTAGTTTTCAAAGTTACAGTGTTTATTATCTAGTCATTTTTTTTAATTATTCTACTTCCAATTGTTGAACCACTCCAGAGTATATACCACACAAGTATTGTTTCCATTGCTAGGAAACTAACCCAAAAAAGATAACACGTTCATGAAGTCTCTCAAATCATTGTTCAACCTCATTATTCAAATATCCTCAAAATTCATCGTCGAGCCATCATCTTAGTCAACCCCCTTTGAATCTATAAACATTCCAAATATAACCACACATCTTTTTTGTAAGTCTATCACTTTAGTACCAAATCGAACATTCAAGCCATACACAACACACCAACTGCTGACTTGAAGAACCACACATAAGTAATTACTATAAGTGAGAGATAATGGAATGAATCAATAAGAATCAAATTGGTCCAAAAACGTACGATAGAGATTCAAGGAGTGATAATTTTTCCTAAAAGTCACCATAGCCTCTGAAAGATAAACAACATACATCTCTTCATCGATCCTTAAGACTCTAGTAGACTTGACTTATACACACGTGAGACCAATAAACTGGGCTATGATACCATTTGTCATAATCAAAATTGGATGTGATGACGCTCGTCTTATCCCACCAAGACAAATTAGCTTAAAACTCAATCATTACGATAAAGTGTAGAAATAAAATAAAATAAATTTTAAAACAATTAAAATATGGATAACTGTCACGACCCAGGAGTAGCCCCTAGATGTAACAAGGCACATAGAACCCCAAAAGGTACCATGTAATCCCCTTAGCATATCATAACATAAAGCATTAGAATAATAAGAGTAAAAATGCATTTCAAGTCCAAAATTTTGATAAAGGAAAGTGGAAGTCTAGACTTATCTCAATTAGCCATCTATTACAATAGTCTAATCAAATAGGGTCACAACCCATACAACATAATCCGAAAATGAAATACAAGAAAAGGAACTACAAAGATAACATCTATCCTTGAACCATGAGGACTCACCAATAAGCAAGGAGAAATGAACAAATCCAAGCTCTATCCACAATGGGGACTACCTTGAGAACCGGACCCTACACTTAGGGAAAATGTATAAAAATATGGGTTAGTAAAAAAATGCACTAAGTATGATAGTCATGCATAAAAACCTTGAAAACATGCCAAAAGGGACATTTTAGTTGAATGCATGCAATTTACTAAGTTAAAGCATCATTTTGAAGATAGTGTAACAACATAAGTCATAAGATTAGTCAACATGAAGATCATCATAGCATAAGAGGAACATACCATAAGTACCCTCAAAGCATACTTGTGCAATGCATGAATAAGATCCCATAATCCCACATATGCTAAGTAAAGCTTCTTGAGTAACCATAGTTCATAATTCATATTCTTGTTCATAGTGGAAATATGCCTTAACCGACATAGACCATGTGAGCTTAACATGGAATCAGATGTTACCCACACCAAAAAGGGTTGTCCTACTTGCCTAAGGTAAGACCATCATTTGTTAGCTTTTAGGTGGATCCACTAGCTAAATATCCTACAGGAGCACGTAGTTATGGGAAAATGAGATTGTTACTAGAAACCCGACCTTTCTAGCGGGAGAGCTTCCATCTCATGAGATTACTTCTAGAAACCCGGCCTTTCTCACGGAAGAGCTTCCGTCTCATAGCCAATATCCACTCGGTGCTAAGCATTTATCCCATAGAGTACTTAATAAGTCATAACTTGTTTTATTATGATACCTCATTAGATCATGCGTGAGAATAGCCTTTCACTGTCCATGTCTACATATAACATTAGATTCAATTAGGTGAGAATTGTATTTCAACCTAGAATCTCCATTATGTGAGAAAACCTTTCACATTATGTTCATTATGTGTTCATAAGAATAGCCTTTCAATCAACAGAACAACATCATCATAGTTATGGACACTTCACTCTCAAAGTGTTCTTAAAGAATATACATGATATTTAGAAAGCATGCATAATATCATATCTTGCCCTTTTCAAAGGTCAAAGCTCACATCAAATCACCACATCTAGGATTACTACATTAGACATGGATAATAACATGATTCAAATAAGTCAATTACTACAAGCATAATCTCATAATATCCTTCTTCATCAATTCACCCACATCACAAGTCATAAATTAGGAATATGGGGATTTCAATGCCGATGCTTGAGTGATAACTATTATTGTAGGCAAACTCTATTAATGGCAAGTGGTCATACCAATTACCCTTGAAATCTATAACACATGCCCTTAAAATGTATTCTAATGTTTGAATGGTACGCTCCACTTGCCCATCAGTTTGGGAATGAAAAGTCATGTTAAGCTTAACCTTAGTACCAAGCCCTTTTGGGAATGACTTCCAAAAGTGTGAAGTAAATTGAATACCCCGATCCGAAATAATAGATAAAGGGACCCCATGAAACTTCACTATCTCACTTATATACAACTTGGCATAGTCTTCCGCCGATTGAGAGACATTGACGGGAACAAAGTGGGCTGATTTTGTCATCCGATCTATAATGACCCAAATAGAATCATGTTGACTTCGGGTGCGAGGCAAACCCACAATAAAATCTATATTTGCGTCTTGCCATTTCCAAGTGGGAATGCTTATATTTTGGGACAAGCCTCCCAGCCTTTGATGCTCAACCTTAACTTGTTGACAATTAGGACATTTGGCTACAAATCCCGTGATATCTTTCTTCATACCGTTCCACCAATAGACTTCCCGTAGATCACGGTACATCTTGGTGGCCCCGAATGGATAGAATACCGAGAACTATGGGCTTCTTCTAGAATTTTCTCCCTCAAACCATCAACATCCGGAACACATAACTGACCTTGGTACCTAAGCACCCCATCTCCCCCTTGGGAGAAAGCCTCTACGGACTTCTTGAGTACCGAGTCTTTCAACTCAACTAATATAGGATCAAGGCCTTGTTTAGACTTCATATCCATCACAAAGGATGATTCAGAACCATTATGGACCATGACACCACCCTTAGTGGAGTCCACTAGTTGAACACCTAGCCGGGACAACCTATGCACATCACAAACCAATTCTTTCTTCTCATCCTCTACATGAGCCACACTACCCATAGACAATCTACTAAGTGCATCCGCTACCACGTAAACTTTGTCGGGGTTGTAAAGGACACTCATGTCATAATACTTCAATAATTCTAACCACCTTCGTTGACGAAAATTCAAGTCATTTTGACTAAACACATATTGAAGACACTTGTGATCGGTGAAAACATCTACATGGACCCCATACAAGTAATGTCTCCATATTTTCAAGGCAAATACAACTACCGCTAATTCAAGATCATGGGTAGGATAATTCTTCTCATGGACTTTAAGTTGCCTTGAAGCATAGGCGATAACTTTACCATTTTGCATAAGCACACATCCCAACCCAACTCTAGAGGTATCACAATACACCACAAAACCATTCGTACCCTCCGGTAAGGTCAACACCGGTGCAAAAGAAAGTCTATTTTTCAACTCTTGGAACCTTTTGTCACAATCATCTGACCACTCAAACTTAGCCTTTTTTTGAGTCAAAGTCATCAATGGAGAAGCAATGGAGGAAACCCCCTCAACAAACCTCATATAGTAACCGGCCAAACCCAAAAAGCTTGTAATGTTGGAAGGAGTTAGAGATCTACGCCAACTCTTGACCGCATTCGTCTTCTTTGAATCTACCTCAATGCCCTTGCTTGACACAATATGAACAAGGAAAGCTACGAATCTTAAACAAAACTCACACTTGCTAAACTTTGCAAAAAGTTGTTGGTCCTTAAGAACTTGCAACACAATTCTCAAATGGTCCACATGTTCATTCTCACTCATTGAATAGATCAATATATCATCGATAAACACAATCACAAACATGTTTAGGTATTGCCTAACCACTCTATTCATCAAATTCATAAATGTCGCCGGAGCATTAGTCAACCCAAATTACATAACCACAAATTCATAGTGACCATACCGGGTTCTAAAGGCCATCTTTAGAATATCTTCCACTCTCATCCTCAATTGGTGATAACCCGAATGAAGATCAATCTTAGAGAAATAGCTAGACCCTTCAAGTTGGTCAAACAAATCATCAATTCTCGGAATGAGATATTTATTCTTGATGGTAACTTTATTCAATTGTCGATAGTTGATGCACATTATAAGAGACCCATCCTTATTTCTAACAAACAACATGGGAGTACCCCATGGAGAGATACTCGGTCGGATAAAACCCTTATCTAGCAAATCCTTTAACTGATCCTTCAACTCTTTTAACTCCACCGGAGCCATTCTATAAGGACGAATAGAGATAGGTTGCGTATCCAGAAGAAGGTCATACCAAAATCTATTTCCTGCTTGGGAGGAATACCGGGCAAATCATCGGGGAAAACTTCCGGAAACTCTTTCACTACCGGAATTGACTCTAGAGAAGGGGTTTCAGATTCAATATCCTTCACCCTAACGAGATGGTAAATACACCCTTTGGAGATCATCTTCCTAGATTTAAGACAAGAAACAAATTGACCTCTAGGTATATAACTCCCCCCTTCCACTCTAAGATAGGCTCAATTGGAAATTGGAATCTAACCACCCGAGTTCTACAATCGATAGAGGCATAAGATGCATGCAACCAATCCATACCCAAAATAACATCAAAATCTAATATGTCTAACTCTACCAAATCCACCAAAGTAACTCTATGGGACAACTTCTATATACTCTTTTAGCCACTATCGAGTCACCAACCGAGGTAGAAACCGAAAAAGGTTATAATAATACTTAGGGGAGCATATTAAAATTTATGGCCACATAAGGTGTCACAAAGGACAAAGTAGCACCGGGATCTAACAAGGTATACACATCAATAAGAAAGACTTTTAACATACCAGTCACCACATTCAGGGAGCTCTCTTAGTCATCTCAGGATCGAAGAGCATAAAAACGGTTTTGCTTTGGAGCATTGGAGTTTGAACCGCTTGGAGGGGGCTTGCTTACCTTCTTTCCCCTTGGCCGAAAGTATTGGGAAATTCTTCAATTGATGACCACCCTTACCACAACCAAATCAAACGTCGGTGCCGGCTAGGCACTTACCATTATGATTCTTCCCAAATTTTGCACAATTTTTCCTATTCACATAAGAGCCACCAATATTACCTCCTTGAGGTGTAGAGCCCTATCCTTGTTGACCATTGGAGCACTAGAGGAGCCTTGGTTGGAGAACCTTTGTTTGAACTTGGGTCGACCTTGTCCATCGGACCTAGCATTGGAGAAATTCCCATCACCGGTTCTATCTCTTTTCACCTCTTTATTATTTTCCTTAAGTTTTTCTTCTTCCATTTTTTGGGCATGCACCATGAGACGTGAACTATCCATATTTGGGATAAGCATTGCTATACGACATTCTTTAACTACCATGTCGGATACTCCTATCACAAATTTATTCATCTTGTCCCTTGAATCTGCCACTATAGTTGGAGCATACTTGGATAATTGGGTGAACTTTAGAGCATACTCTTGCACACTCATACCTCATTGGCGAAGGTTAATGAACTTTTGCATCTTTGCTTCCCTCAACTCTAAGGGAAAGAATCTATCAAGAAATGCCACTTTAAACGATTCCCATTCTACTGGGCCCGCTCCAACGGGTATCTCACCCTTCAACTGATCATACCAAACTTGAGCCACATCTTTTAGTTGGTAGGCGTCGAACTCCCCTTCTCCTCTGAAGGCACCCCCATAATAGCAAGTACTTTATAAACATCGTCGATAAACCTTTGGGGATCCTCTTCAACTTTGGAGCCATGAAATTTAGGAGGGTTCATTCTTGCAAAATCCCTAACCCTTGAAGCGGCCGAATTCACATTAGGATTCACATGAGTCACAACATCTCTATTTGACTGAGCCGTCACAACTTGAGCTTGAGTCGTCATAGCTTGGGCCAACATTTGAAAAACCGACCTAACCTCCACATGTGATATAGCCGAAGGATTAATCAGAGCTTGATTAGCTTGAGGAGCTTCTTCATTCACATTGTCACCCTCCATTCTTCTAGTGTTAGCCCTTCGTGTATTCATATCCTGAAGACACAAGAGAAGGATTAGGGGAGGGGCTTTATAGAACTAAACTCTATGGCACGACTTAAGAGTAATGAAGGAAATGAAAATTTCCTAAACATCTTATAGACTCTCATTCATAAATGTGGCGCGCTTTACACTCATGAATAAGACTCTACTAGACGTGGTTTATGAGACATCATCCTAGAATCATTCTAAACCTTGTGCTCTGATTACCAAGTTTGTCACGACCCAGGGGTAGCCCTTAGATGTAACAAGGCACATAAAACCCCGAAAGGCACCATGTAAGCCCCTTAACATATCATAACATAAAGCATTACAACAATCAGAGTAAAAATGCATTTCAAGTCCAAAATTTTCATAAAGGAAAGCAGAAGTCTAGACTTGTCTCAATTAGCCATCTATTACAATAGTCGAATCAAATAGGGTCACAACCCATTCAACATAATCCAAAAATGAAATACAAGAAAAGGAACTACAAATATAACATCCATCCTCGAACCATGAGGACTCACCAACAAGTGAGGAGAAATGAACAAATTCAAGCTCTAGCCACAATGGGGACCACCTTGAGAACCAGACCCTACACTTGGGGAAAATGTAGGAAAATATGGGTTAGTACAAAAATGCACTAAGTATGATAGTCATGCATAAAAACCTTGAAAACATGTCAAAAGGGACATTTTAGTTGAATGCATGCAATTTACTAAGTTAAAGCATCATTTTGAAGATAGTGTAATAACATAAGTCATAAGCATAGTCAACATGTAGATAATCATAGCATAAGAGGAACATACCATAAGTACCCTCAAAGCATACTTGTGCAATGCATGAATAAGATCCCATAATCCCACCCATGCTAAGTAAAGCTTATTGAGTAACCATAGTTCATAATTCATATTCTTGTTCATAGTGGGAATAAGACTTAACCAACATAGACCATGTGAGATTAACATGGAATCCGGTGTTACCCACACCGAAAAGGGTTGTCCTACTTGCCTAAGGTAAGACCATCATTTGTTAGCTTTTAGGTAGATCCACTAGCTAAATATCCTATGGGGGAACATAGTTATGGGATAAGGAGATTGTTACTAGAAACTCATTAAATGGCCAATTTTAACTAAATAAGGGGGAAGTTTGAGTACCCCTAGGACATGGGTAGTATGGGTCTAACATTAATTTTGAGGGTGTATGTGTTTAATTTTGAATTCGGGGGTTGCAGGCTTGATTTTGAAAAATGGGGTTGAAAACTAGCACGTTAGGCCATTTGGCGAGCTAAGTCGAGCTCGCCAAGTGGTTCGGCGGTTCACCAAAGTCCCCCTCAGATCGCCCTTAATTTCCAGTTTTGGTTGAGTTTGTTCTGTAACTTTTAGCAAGATTCCTGAGCTCGCCGAGTTCAATCAGTGACTCACCGAAATGTCTTCTTGATCGCCCTTTCTGCGCCCCAAACCCTAAAAATACACTGTAACTTTCGGCGAGCTTCTTCTAGCTCGCCGATTGGTGTCGGCGATTTACCGAATGGCCCTGAACATCGCCGACCTGCCTTGATTCTAGAAAATTTTTGCGATGGTACTTTCGGCGAGCTCGAGCTTGCTCGCCTAAGTGACTCGGTGACTCACCTAATGGTTCGGCGAGTCTTTTTGCAACTAAATTTCTGCATTTTTCTTGAACTTTTTCTAACACTTTTCTATGTGGTTTGCAGGAATGGGTAGAACAAACTTGAATGATAGTGGCATACCGCCCTGAAAGCGGGCACAAGGGATCATAATAAATGAAGAAGCAGTTGCTTCCAGCGCCAAGGGCAAGAAGTTACCTCCGAAGGGAGGCAAGGGAAAGGGCAAAACACCCATAGCTGTGACACCGGAGTACAACTCCGGCAGTAAGGGAGAGTCATATGATTCTCAGGCTTCATTCTCTCAGCCTGAGGACGACCAGTTGTTACAGGCTCGGCAAATGGAGTTACGTTCCAAAGCTCGCCATGATCCATCTAGGATTCCAGAGCCGACCCCTTCGGCTTCAGCTCTAGTGCCTCCTCTGGCACAGACGGTGGTTCCAGTACCACCAGTTCAGGGTCCTCCTACCCAGTTACTCAACCGATTAAAGGCCGAGGGATCGAGGACCATCTTGGAAGAGAAGAGATTGTCCATGAATGGTGTAGTGGACAGACATCCAGATTTGTGGGACACTCTCCAAATCCACATTCGAGATCTTCACCATGCCCCGTGGCCCATACATTCCCACCTGGGTCTGGGAGTTCTACTCAACCTATAATGATCTAGTACCTCAGGGGAAGAAGAAGGCTAGTGCCTTCAAGCTAGTAGAGTTTTTGATGGTCCGAGGGAGGAAGGTTAGATGCAACATCGATGATATCAATGTTGTATTTGAGAGGGCTATGGATTTTGTACACGAGTACCAAAGTATGACTACTGCAAAGACTCTAGATGACCTGAAGGGTTGGTTAGCTCCCCCTGATTTCCGACACCACCCCGAGGTGGATTGAGGCTGGAGCGCCTATAGAGAAGAAGGACCTAAACATAGCAGTTCAGTACTGGTTTAGATTCATCATCAACACAGTCATGCCGTCGCAGAGTGAATCCATTCTCTGCCACCCAAAGACGTCCTGTTTCTGGTCTATTATAGCCAGGAAGCAGCTAAATTTAGGATTGATTATCGAGCAGGAGATGGCCATGAGGGCCAAGTGGCGCCAGATATCCCTTCCCTTTCCAGTACTGATCACAGAGTTGTGTCATCGGGTTGGAGTTCCTCGTGATGAGAAGAGGGATGTCGAGGTTACACCCACATCTTCTATCGACATTCTATGCATAGAGGCTGAGTACACACATGATGAGGCTGATAGGAGGAGAGCAGCTTCGGTGGACATATCCCTGAGGTTGATATCGATACATTACCTGTAGAGGCAGCCTTGCCTACTCCGGCCTCTGGGCCTTCAGGTACTTCTAGCTCCACTCCTTCTGAGACCCCGAGTTCTTCTGCTGCTCTCCCGCCCCTAGATCTGTTGTTGGTACTACTACCTCCAGGACTCCAATCACCCAGGCCATGCTTCTCAAGATGGGGAACCTAGCCCATTCTGCCGATGTGTGTGCTTCCCGGCTAGAGGCCGAGGTTCCTTGGATGATTGAGAGAGTTATTACTGCTTTACTGACACCTCTCAGGGCTTCTATTGATGCCCTCACAGTGATAGTAGAGGTTTCTGATAGAGGGCAGGGTGTTACTAATGCAATGACGACTTTGAAAGCTGATGTTTTTGAGCTGAGGAAGGATGCAGACCATCTGAAGTCATAGACTTCACTTCACTATTTGGGATGGTGGAGATCCCAAATGACATGAGTGCAGATGTTCCAGCCTGTGCTGAGGTGCCTCCAGCTACCACCGGAGATGATACTATAGTTGATGTTGTTGCTTCTGAGTCTGAGGCCGAGACACATGAAGAGATGCTTGAGGTGCGAGATGAGGTTGTTTATGAGGACCTAGACGACTTAGAGGGTGCCATGTTCGAGACAGCTAGGCAGGCCTCCTTGAGAGATACTTCCATGACAGGCTCCAGTGGAGTCAGGGTTGATGAGAGTGTGACACCGAGCACTGATGCCCAGACAGATGGAGCGGCCGAGATGCAGACTTCACCCACGCTTAGCCTGATAGGATGATTTTTCCCCTCCCTCTCTGTTATCTTGTTATACTTTGTTTTTGTTTTAGTTGCATTTGAGGACAACTGCTTATTTTTGTTGGGTGGGGTGAGGTATTTCAATACCTACCTCTTGTGAGTGATTGCTTTGTGAATATTGGGCTTATTTGAATAATTGATATATATATATATATATATATCTTAGTTGGTGAATTGTGTTGTGGATGTTTTAGCTTGTGGCTCATTGTTTTGAATGAAAATGGTTTTGAACCTAATTTTTAAAATTTTGCCACCTCTTTTGTGTGTGATTGTGGTTGTTCTTTTGACTCGAATAGTGCTCTTAGTTGAACGAAATGAATGTGCGGCTACGATGAGGAAAATGAAGTTGCATAAACAATATGTGAACTTTTAGCATCTCGTTGTGACTGGTCGGTTGTCGAATAACTCTCTTGTGATGAACATTGCACACTAGCTAGAAAGTGTGGAGTCTTGTTTGATATTGGTACCAATGCCTTGTGTGATGAGATTACTTTGAACATTGTGTGTGATGACACCTAGAATTTTCCCCATTGGTCTAGTTGATTGAGTGATGCAAGCACTTGAAATGATCTTAGGCAAGAATTTTGAAGAGTGAACCAATTTGACAATATACCTCTTTTGTGGCCAACCTTGTGAGATGTGTGAACCTTGCTTGGCCCCTTTTGAGCCTTACCCCTTTTCTTGGAAGAAACTTGAGCAATTGTGACCTCTTTTTATCCATTTACCCATAACTTTCATGAAGTATGGTTTGTTTGAATAGCAAACTTAGGCCAAAAGCCTAAGTTGGTGGTGTGGTGAAAAGAGAAGGAAAGTCAAGAAGTGTGAGAAATCCCCCTTGTGTGATTGCTTTGAAAAAGATGGAACCCCTCCATGTAAAAAAATAGAGAAAAGGAAATGAAAAAGAAGAAAGAAAAGAAAAAGACTGAGAAAGTTGTGAAATAAAGTACTGAAAATTGCAAAAGAAATGGGTTATCCGGTGGTTCATATGAAGTTGAATAATGGGGTGGATTATGAGCATGTTTGAAATGTTAAAGAAAATGAGGAAAGTGATGTTCAGACCATACTTCATGAAGGTAGAAGCCACTAAGCCTAAATGACCATATCTTTACACTCATCCCCGTTACAAGCCTTGAAAAGACCTTTATGATCTTGAGTGAGCTGAAACGAATGTTGATTGGAAAATAAGGGGAAACCTATGAGTGAAGTCATGCATGTGTTCGTCTTTGTGAGTGTGAGTTTTATGTGATTCTGGAACTTTAATTTGTTGAGAAATTTTGTGTGAATATGAAATCATCTTTGTTGTGAGGGCATTTGAGTACCTTTGTTGAGTTTGAACTTGCATTTGAAGCAAGTATTATGAACTTGAGCATCTTTGATAATGGTGAGTCACAATTTGAATCTTTGAGTGCACAACTGATCATTTTATAACTATTTTGAACCTTGTTGTGTGCATTTATGTTGAGTTTTATGCAACACTATTTGTAGGCATCCTTATTGAACTGTTGATCTTAAGTTTTACTTGAGGACAAGCAAAAGTTTAAGTTGGGGGTGTTGATGAATTCAAGATTTGTACTCATTTAGGGCTTTGTTTTGATAGTTTTAGTATCCTCAAATGCCTAATTTATGCTATAAAGTGATGTTAAAGCCTAGATTTTCAGGTATGTAGGAGCAAAACAAGGACACTAACAGGCAAAAAGGAACAAACAAGCTGAAGAAGTGGTGAAAACCAATCCTGGTGATCGCCAAGATCACTCGGCGAACCGTCGAGTGGCTCTTCAGACCGCCTAAAGTTCCAGCATGCAGGAAGAAACCAAGTCGGCGACAGAAATGAGCAGTCAGCGAATCGCCGATCGGTTCCACGATGACAAAATGGATCGCCCAAAGTTACAGGACTTGAAGATGTTGAGGATCAATGCAAAATGACGATGGAAGAGAGCAAAGGGCGGATCGACGAACCACTCGGCGAGCTAGACTTACCTCACCTAATAGCTTTTCATGCTAAATTTTGGGAAACTATAAATTGAATTTTAAATGTAATTTTGAGGAGATCTTCCCCAGATATTACAGTTCTCATTCTAGACTTAGAGTTTTCTCTAGATTTTTGAGTTTGAATTGTACAATTTTGGGAGGACTTGGAAAGTGGGTTTTTGAATTTCATTCTTGGAAATCATTATAAAGGCTTGGAGACTCTTACTCATACCATGACTAATGTACTTGGTAACCGTTTCTCTGTTTTTATGATGTGTGGCTAAAACTCCAATTCTTGGGGTGTGATTATGTGATTATGGGTTGAATTAGCATATGAGTATTGATTATTACTACTTTCAATGCTATATTGAAGCGGGTTTAATCAATAGTTGTGTTTTAATCTATGAATTGTAGTTTCAGTTCTAACTTTAAATTCTTAGCTTGCTTGAGAGAGAGGTTTATGAAGCAAAGCTTTTGATTAATGGTTTGTAAGTATTGGGTTGATGTGGGTTCAACTCTAAAGAGTGAATCCTAAACCAAATACTACCCATCTTGCTCGAAAAAGAGGATGTATTAAGGTTGTGGGTTGTTCTTATATGTTAAGCTTGTTGATGTTCGAGAGAAATAACTTGAATCGAAGTAGTTGTTCAATAGAAAGCTATTTCAATCATATCCCAGCCTACCCATCGACATTTAGCTATTTATTAGTAGTTTCAATTACCCATATAGCAAAATTTTCATATAATCGATCACATCTCGAGAATTCCTCTTCATTTTCATTGTTGTTTGATTGCGTCGTAGCTGCTAATTGCAAACCAAAACCCCCATCTAACATTTGTTGTCACCCCTTTTGACTTGTTTACGTGTCTTTTTTTCCGATAATTTCTATTCGTATAACTATTTAGATCACATTTGTACTTCATAACTTAATTTGAACACGTACCGCTCCATGTGGGTTCGACCCCAACTCTTCGTTGGGTTTTATACTTCTTAACGATCGTTAAACGTTAATCAATTACTCCCCAACACACACCACAAGGATATACATAATTCTATACACTTAACAAGGGTCGAGAAATCCACTTGCCTCAAATAATTAAACAACCACTCCGAGACTTGAGCCTTTCCCTTTCTTAGGGCTTCCAAATCAATGCAATCTATTCAAATAAATAATCACAATAAGATTTTGAAACTAACAACACCCATATTACTACATATCTAGTCTGGACCTAAAGTTTCACCCAAATCTATAATCAAATTCATAATCTTGATTTCAATTAACATGTCAACTCTCATATTTTTTCAAATTTCAAGCCTAGGGTTATGTTTCAACTTCTCCAATATCATAATTCTAATGGTATTCATGTAATACAATATACCTAATATTTTATTACCTATATCAATATATCAAAACTTGATTATTAATCATTCAGTTATTAATCATAGTCATTGCACAATGATTATCTCATAAATATCTTATGAGCACTTTGTCTCCCAAGTTGAAAAGATCACAGAAAGTAGCAAGAGAATTGCAAATTTGAACTATTAAGATTCTATCTTATTATTTTTTCATTTTACTCCAAAAATATAATAATACCGTATATCCTTATACATAGGTACAAGATTAAGGTTTTGGTTATATGTTTACCTGATTAGGCGAGTTCTTCCTTTTCGTAGGAGGTTGCGGCTGGTTTTGAATTATGACTCAATATCAATTCTCATTTATTTTAATTCATTCTTTTACATAGGTTAAGTGGAATATGATATTAAATAAATTATAGACTTGACCCATTAATTACTAATTATCTAAAAATTACCCATAAACTAAATAATCATAGTTAAATGAATATTTTAAAATTTCTAAATCAACTTCACCGACTGATAAAAATGACTCGGGGAGACTATCAGGAGGGATACAATAATACTTTTATAAAAAAATTAAAAATGACCTTTTGGGTCATTACACTCATAAGAATTGAAATTCATAGTATCAAAACTCCAATGTAATCAATAATGGGATGCAACCCTGAAAACTTTGAAGAACACAATCTAATATTGTAATGTTTGTGTCCGAAAGAATGAACAAGAAGTGATAGAAGAACCCATGCCAATCTAGAAGAGTAAGTCACCCTTGGATTCGATGCCAAGTGTCCCTTACTAAGGTCTCGGAAGGAAAAAATAGGTGCAATATCAATACAAAAACCATAATGTACTAGTAGGATCACATGGTCAGTCTGAGATATGAATGTAAACAATTAACCACAATACAGTAACACAGAGCAACACATAAAACAATAAACACTATTTCATAGATTCCAGACACAATATCATGGAAGAACAAATACTTGAATCCATGTCCAACATGATCACAAATGCAAATATCTGATTCTCTCATGCAACCACAAACGCATACCGGGTCCTCTCATAAAATCCACACTCAAAGTGTTCGTGTACCGGCATGGTATCCAAATCAATCAAAATTAGTAATCATATCAGATGTGGTACCTGAGCCAACCGTTAATAATTATACTAAGCGTGGTATCCGATCCAACCATTAATATTTATGTATCGACGTTGTATCCGAACCAACCAACAATCACAAATAGTCATACACAATCACAAACACAATGAATAATAACACTTGAAACCACAAGTCACATAAACAGGTCCATTGCATAAGATTATCAACATGATGTCATTTCATATACTTCCCTATGTTTTTCCAAATATGCATTGCACCAATGATACTATAAAGTAGTACACATGCATACATACATAAACCAGAAAACATACAACCATCACCTACCTCGAATCAAAGCCCTTTGAAAACTCTAAAGAACCTGAACTTTTTCTTGTTGAAGTGTCTTGTCTTGTTCTTGGTCTAAAACAAATATTACATACAACAATCAATTAAAATGACCTAATTATACCTGTATTATAACAAAATCCTAACCCCAGGCATTTCATGATCATCCTCCCCAACTTAGGGCTTTTCTCACCATGAAATCATGTCAAAATCCTCCCCCGAGAATAAAATCTTAGATTCTAAGGTTTAGAATCAATTTACGAGATTGAGGAGTAATAAACTTACTTTTATTGATGAATTCCATGTGAAATAGATTGCAAACAACCCTAAATCGCTCCTCCCAACTTCCAAGAACAAAGTGCAGAAATTAAGAGGTTTTAGGGTTGTTTCTCCATAAAATCTCGACTTACACTGCTATAGCGGTTAAAGCAGCGCCATGGCGCCTGCACATGACCGCTATAACGGTCTATACAAACTTCAGAGACTCAAAAATCTCATTTTTTTCACAACATCGCTCCTTCCCTTAACGTTCCGAACTATCCCTTTCACATCGAATTCAATTTTGGGAGTTTTACTTACCCAAATTCAATTTCGAGAGTTCTACTTACCTGAATTTGATTATGTGAAGCCCTATGAGTTTCTTAATGTCTTGGCTACAGAAAAATATCCACAAAGACTAGACATTACAACCCACCCATTCCCAAATGGTCGTAGACCTCATCTAGCCCAGATTTAGTCTAAGATTGGCCTAACCTAAAAAATTTAAGTCCCTACCCAAAAAATTTTTTGGCTCAAATTCTTTCACCATTGATCTAGTCATAACGACTTAAATGGATCGTTACAAAGGGTTTCTGTGTACGGGACAACTGATGTGACTAAATATATGTAGAAATAGAGGATATTGAAATATTATTCAACATAAAAGTTTAAACACTAGCTATAGTGGAAGTCCTAAGGTACGACTAACACAAAAAATACCAAATGTCCTCCTAAAAACTAATTCACCCAGTTTAGGAAACATTATGCAAGATATGTGATAAGTACTTTGAAAGATAATTGAGAAATTGAAGAAAATTGATGATGTAATGTTAAAGATGTGAGCACAAATCAATCACATTTATAGAGAAGAAATTCAACTAGGAGACTACCTTGCTAATACAACTATAAAGTAAGAGTGTCTACATTAATTTCATACATTTCAAAATATCTCAATCCTAGAAAGAATTTAGTTGAACACATACAAGAATCAAATTTCAACAACTAGGATAAAAATACAGATGATTGAGCAACATTAATCATGCAAGAGTTAATATCATCTATAGAAAATAGATAGAATACACATCATATCATACATATTAACAAGAAAGTTACCTCTAGTAAAACATTACAACTATATGCAAACTAGTTAGGTGAATTATATATCTGCTATTAAAAAAGACTTTACCAAAAAAAAAAACGAATGTGGGGTCAAATACAAACCTGAAGACCTAAAACCAAGAAAAAATATATTAATGGAGAGTGAGAACATAGTTTTCCCGCCAACCTTAATTAGCCAAATACAAAAACAACACAAAACCATCAAACAAGAATTCTACTAGAGCTAAGAAGGAACAAAAGAAAATGTATATTTGGAATAAACTTATAACATGTTAATATTTAAAGGGGAAGGTGTGGGTTTTGAAATCATGATTTGAATTTTCAATTTTACTTTTTGAAGAATTTGAGATATAATTTTAAATCACACATTCAAATACTAATTTAAAGTTATAATTTTGAATCATAACATGAAATAACATATTCAAATCAGGGGCGTGCCCACGTGTACCTGTCAGGCGCTCGAGCACCCATTAACTCTGATGTAAACTCGTACACTTATATATATATTTTTTGTAAGATAGATATATTAACTCATAAACACCCACTGAACAAAAAACTTGATGGGTGTTTTGGTTTAGCAGCTGACTTAAAGTCTGTATTTTGAGATAAGCGAGGGTTCAAAATTCAGCTGCTACGAATAGTTTATAACTCAAGTTTCTTTTTCTGCTTTGTAATTAATTTTTTTTTTTCTCCAATAAAAATCTTCATTACTTTTCTTATACTTTATTTTTGACTTTTCCTTTAGTTTTAAATTTTCTCTTAAGATATAGTCTAAGCATGTTTGATATTGTTGTTAAAAACTGCTTATTCTCAAAAGGGTTTTTTTAAAATAGCTTTTCAGAAAAATGGTTTTGAAAAATAATAATTTGTGTTTGGCTAATTCATTTGAAAAGTGTTTTTATAAGCAAATTATGTTTAACTAATCTTTTTTTAAAAGTGTTTTTGAGAGTCCAATTACGATAAAGGACAAGTATTAATGTGCTTTAGTATTAAGATTATTTTATGGAGAGAAACTAGTTTAAACATCTATTACAATAAATTAAATTAAATTATTATTTTTATTAAATTAAAATATTCATATTCAAATTTTCAATCAATATTATACATTTTTTAAAAGGGTTGAAATCTTTAATTGTTATTTTTTACTAATCTTGCAAAAATAGTGTTGTTACCTTTTTTTCTTTATTTCTAATTTTGTAAAATAATACGTAAAATAACAAATAAAATAATAATTCATAAACGTAAAACAAAATATAAAATTTATTATATAAAAATATAAAATAAAATTTATCAAATGGAACTTAACCAAACATATGAGATACGTTAATTAATTAATAAGAGATATACTGGAACTTAGCCAAACATATGATATATATATATAGTGGCGTACGCATGATTTTTTGTAAGGGGTGTCACCTTTTAAAAGGACAAATAATAAATAAAATAACGTGATGTCATTTTTTTTTAAAAGAACAAAATATGAATAAAATACAACTCGCGCTCACTATTATACCCCTCTAAAAAGAAATATTTTAAAAAATATATAAAATAAATTCATGAGTTTTTTTATTTTGAAATGCATTCAAAATAACTTTTTAAAATTAATTGTTTCATAAATTGTTTTTAATGAATTTTATTGGCGAGAAAGAAGGTGAAAGGAAAAAAAAAGCTCTAGAATTGAACACACGGCATATATTTTAAAAAAAAATATAAAATAAATTTATGAGTTTTTTTTTTTTTGAAATGTATTCAAAATAACTTTTTAAAATTAATTGTTTCATAAATTGTTTTAATTAATTTTATTGGTGAGAAAGAAGGTGAAAGAAGAAAAACCTCTAGAATTGAACACACAACCTCTACCTTAGAATTAAGGTGTTTGGCCAGCTAAGCTACATGTACATTTGTGCCAAGAAGTGTCACCGCATATAATATATTCGCTTTTTCTTCTTTCGCCTTTAATTATATGAGGCTGTTTGAAAAGTCATCCTGGTAATTGGATGTGGTGTAATTGGGTGTAATTACATTGTCTGTCCTGTTTGGTTGGACATATAATTACTTAGTCAGTAGGTAATTGATGTAATTGGCAGGAGATAATTACACTCTCCAATTCACAGGGAGAGACTGTGAATTGCTGGTAATTACATGGTGTAATAACCAGCCGTACTTTTTAATTTATTCTTTTTATTTTTTTGTTTTATGTTTTTTATTTCTATATTTTAAGTTCTTTTTTATTTTTATTATTCTAAAAATTTATTTTATTATATTTCATTTTCTTCTCATTCTCAACCTTATGTCACGTGATTCTATGTAACTTTTTCATATTATCTATTTCTTTATGCCATGCTTATTTTCTCATTAACATAATTTTATTAGTATTCTAATTTTTAAATTAAAATAGAATTTATTTTTAAGTAAGGTTATAGACTTACGTTTTTAAAAAAAATAAAAAATCATATGTATGCTATGTTGAAATTTGCGATAAAAGTATTATGTTAAAGTTTTTTGTTTTAAATTTATAACTTATGTTATATTTTCAGTTTCATTTGTTTTAGTAATATTGAATTCACATTGCAAGTCATTTTTAATTAGACTTGATAGCTTATCTTTTTGTTAAACATTTTAATAATTTATGACATTTTATTTGTATTATAATGACCCAAAAGGTCATTTTGGAAATTACCGTTATAACCCTCACGATAGTTGCCCCAAGTCATTTTTGATTAGTCAGAGAAGTTGATTTAAATTTTTTGAACTATTTGTTTAATGTGAGTTAATTAATTGGCAGGTAATTTTTAAAAAATAATTAAGCTAGTTGGTAATAATGGGCCAAGTATGAAATTTATTTAAGATCCTATATAATTTGACCCATATATATATAATAAAATAAGTGAGTAAAATTTATCACTTTTAGTACATAATTAATTCAGAAAAGAAATAAAAAGAGAAAAAAATAATAATAAATAATAGACGAAGGGTGCGACATCACCACGTTGAGAGCAAGCAGGTAACTATTCTAAATCTTCAAATCTTGATTACCCAAATTACTTTTGAATAGTAAATACCATTATATAATATGTATTGATATGTAGAATATTGAAGGAATTATGATTAAATTTTATTGGTGAATTAAGTGGAAAATATGGGATGAGGTTGACGGCTGGAAATTGGGGGCTATAAGGGGTGGTTGATGATTGGTTAATCATTAGCCATTATTGGATAATGATTAGTTGATTACCATTATGGAATTTAGCTTAGCAGAAAAGAAGGAATTCAATTTGGATTCGTCTCGCTGCAATCGCAATTCGGTGGAAAATTGTTAGTTTTGTTGAAATTTATTTTTGATTTTGTTGGAATTATGTTTGGAGGAATTAAGACTTAACCCTAGGCTTGAAACTTAGGAACTTAATTATAGATTTGGATGAGTTTTTGGATCTAAGTTAGACACACAGTAATATGAGGTTGTTAGTTTTGAAATCTTATTGTGATTATTTATTTGAATAGATCAAATTGATTTAGAAGTTCAACGAAAGGGGAAGGCTCAAGTCCCGGAGTGATTGTTCGACTATTTCAGGCAAGTGAATTTCTAAACCCTTGTTAAGTGTGTAGAATCGTGTATTTCCTTGTGATATGTGTTGGGGAGTAATGGGACTTGGTGATGGGTTGACTTGTCCATATTGAATAATTCTAATGATGAAAAAATGGGTAATAAAAGGCTATGTGATTAATTATTGGTGTGTGATGTATTGAGAATAGTTTTGAAAGGCTTGTTGATTCATTGTTGATGTTGTATCACGATTGTGTTGTTGTGAATTGTGCAATGTTATGAATTTGGTCATCTCCTCATTATTTATGTGAACATGTCATTTGCATTGTTCTGAGACATGGTTGTGACAAGTGTTACGTGAATTGAGAAAGAATAAGAAATTAAAGAGGATGTACCATTTCAAGGGACGTGTCGCGCACCGCGATAAATACTATATTTCGAGGGACGTGTCGCACTCTGCGACGAATACTATATATCAAGGGACGTGTCGCGCGCCGCGATGGATACTATTATCGAGGGTCGTGTCGCCACCGCGATGGATGCATGGACAGATATGTCCCCCATGGGTCCCGGACTGAGAGACAACGGGTGTGTATCACTAGGTCAGACATGCATCACTATACTTGACATTCCATTACATTGCATTGAAAATCTTTATCATTAGTGAACTTGATATTGTGTTTTGCTGATCCTATGAGTGTCTTTATGTGGAACTTGTGATTGATGAATATTGAGCTTGTTGTTGAGGATATGTAGTTGTTAGAGTGTTGTTGTTGAGCTGTGTGATGTGTAAATTGTGAATTGTTAGGTTGGGATGATTTTATGCAGGTTGTAGTTGTGGAGGTTGTGATTGATGAAAATTGAGCTTGTTGTTGAGGATATGTAATTGTTAGAGTGTTGTTGTTGAGTTGTGTGTTGGGTAAATTGTGAATTGTTAGGTTGAGATGGTTTTATGCAGGTTGTAGTTGTGGAGGTTCGATTGGGGTGTAAGGAGTACACGTATTCTATCCCCTTAGCTTGTGTTTAGAAGTTTACTTGTTGAGTACCGTGTGGTTTGGTACTCACCCCTTGCTTCTACATTTTTGTAGGTTACTAGCCCGGTGTAACACCCCGGAATCTTGCAAGTTGAACTAGTGAGTTCTAGAGCCTTGTATGGGAGTTTTGGAGTTTCGTATGAGGGTTAAACTCGTAAAAATGGTTCCCGTACTTAGAATAGGGGTTTTAAGGGTTAAACGTCCGGGTACGACTCCCCAAGGACCAACCAAAGGGGTCCTTAAGGAGGACCCCAAAGCATCCCCAAATTTGCATTTTTAGGCAGTACCTACGCTTGGCCACCTACTGGCCGTAGGTGGACCCACGCCCCGTAGGTGGGGGTAGTGGGTCAAGGCCTGCATCAGGCCTCTAAAGTTGAGCCGCAGGTGCAATCCACGAAGGTGTAACACGAGGCGTCACCCCACCTACGGTCCGTAGGTGGGGATCCGTAGGTCAACACAGATTTCCAACTTTTAGTTTTAAGTTAGGTGTTTGGGAATTGATTAGTTAATTAATAAGGTTTAAGAAGGTCGGTTAGTTAGTTATTTTACCTCCTATATAAGTATAATACACCCCTAAACTAATTCATTAACTCATTCATCTAAGAACCCCCAAAATACTCTCCAAATATTCTCTCTAGAAGTGAATAAGAAGAAGGAGAAGAAAAGGGAAGAGGGCAACAACTAGGTCGAAATTCTCCATTGAAGCAAGCTTTCTTTAGGGCTTTGAATCAAGGTATGTTAATCTTATTCATCTATGGGTTCTTCCACTCATAGAGCCCCTATAGTTTCCCCCCAATTGTGAAGTCAAAAACTCAATTCTAGCTAGGGTTGTGCTTGCATTGTGGGTAGGGTTTGGGAATGATTCCAATCTAGTTGATGACACCCAATTATGATTGTATTAGCATTGTTTTATGATATTATGATGATTTCATGTGATTTATATGGTAAACCCTAATCTAAATTGATGAATGTGATATTTGTGGGTTTATGCCATTAGAGGCAAAGTTGAAGGTTCAAAGGTGATCTTGCTAATTCAATGTCTTGCATACTAATTGATCAAAGTTAGGATCATCTAATCATGAATTGAACTAGACTTGATTGAATAGGAAGGATCTTGACTTGTAAAGTTAGAATTGAACCTTTATGAATCAATTATAACTAGAATCACTTAGTAGTAAGGAATGTGATTGAATAGCTTGTAATTTAGACATGAATCATAATAGAATGAAGTTAAGCTTGAAAGTAGGGCTTGTAGCCATCATTGTTAGGACTTTGGAGGTAAAGCTAAAATTATGTAATTGTGTTGTGGATTGCTTCTCTCTTACACACTTAGGCATGAATTGCTAGGAGATCCAAAGGTTCTCTCACATAGAAGGATTCTAGGTTTGCTTAATATTTTAAAATGAATCAAAGCATGTTAGACTAGAATAGCTTGAAGTTGTGACATATGTTCCCTTCATGTATAACTTGGCTTAGTAGGATAAGACCAAGGTTGATAGCTTGGGATGGAGGATCTATACTCTCCTAAGGGATAACTTGACTTAGCATTGTAGAATGCATGTCATGGTAGCATGAGTTAGGAGTAGTCACGGTAGCCTAAGATTGAGGATTTATACTCTCGTATGGGTAGCTTGAACTAGCATTATTACGATGCCTTCATGGTAGCATGACTTGGTTTGGCCAAGACCATTTCATGGTAGCTTTGGGATAGAGAACTTATACTCTCCTAAGGGTAGCTTGACCTTGCATTGTAGGATGCATGTCAAGGGTAGCTTGAATTAGGTTAGTCATGGTAGCTTGTGATTGAGGACTCATACTCTTCTAAGGATAGCTTAGGATTGTGAATCATACTCTCCTAAGGATATCTTGCATTTGTACCTTAGTATACTTGTAAGGGTAGCATGACTTAGTTGGTCTGAGACTATTTCATGGTAGCTAGGATAGGACACTTGTACCTTTCCTAGAGTAGCTTGGACTTGCATGATAATGTGTCTTCCAAGGTAGTTAGCTTAGCTTAACCTAGTTATGTTAGTAAGATGATAGCATGGTCTAGCCTATTAGGGGGTTATTCCTTGGTAGCCTTGAAGAGGTAAATAGAATAGAGGGACTAGTCCCCAACTAGTGAACATTCATGATAGTTTAAAGAAGTACTTAGTGTGGGTAGTAGTATGGGATGCTATCCATACATTGCACAAGTATGACTTAAGGCTAGGTATGAAGGGTTCCCACACATAGTATAGACTTAGCTTGGGTTGTTACTATAGTTGCATTTCAAGATATGATTGACTAAAGGTGATAGTTCCCTTGTTTATATGAAGATAGTCAATAGTAAGACCAAAGTAGGGTGAATATGACTAAGATGATTTCAAAGTTATGCTTAGTGTGAAGGGTAGTATGGGATGCCTTTCATACATTGCACAAGTGTGCTTTGAAGTCAGTTAGAAGTATGGTGCCCTTATTATGGTAGAAAGACTTATGACTTAACCATGCATATAGACCATGACTAAGATGACCAAAAAGGGATAGTTGGCTTGGGTAGTAGTATGGGATGTTATTCTTGCTTTGCACATGTATGCTTTTGAGGTTATTTGAGAATGGTGTTATTATGGTATAGATGACTAAGAGTCAATTATGCTTATATGATTATGACTTATCTCTTATGCTCATTAACTATGTCTTATGTTGACTTATGTTTATATGATGCTTATGTTGGAGACCATGCTATGACTATGATGATTATGTTATGATTATGTTATTATATCTTATGTTTATGTCTTATGTTGACTAACCATTTTGAGATGCTCTTATGATGTTGTGCTAGCTTTCATACTTGGTACATTTTGTACTAACGCATATTGCCTACATTCTAATCAAATGTACGGTTTTGGAGATTGAGTTGGTTTGAAGGCTAGGTTTCCAAGGATCAAGAAGAGTTGAAGAATTGGTGAGTCCTCATAGCTTCGAGGACAAACCCTTATTTCCTTTATGTCATTTCTTTATGTTTTTAGACTTTGTATGCGCTGCGTCCCAAAGACTTTATTCAATAGTTTATTAGATGGTTTGAGACAAAGAGTATAGAAAGACTTCTGCTTGCTTTTATGAAATATGACATTGATTGTAAATGTTTTAAATTGTTCCGTATTTTCATGTATATTACCTATGTTATGATGCTAAGGGATTATATGAGACCCCTTTGGGGTCAAGTATGCCATGTTACGTCCAGGGGATACCCCTGGGTCGTGACACCCGGACCTTCGTGATACTTTCTCTTTTCTTGTTGTCCGAGGCTTCTTGTGGAGATTTGTGAGGTAGTTGTTTGTCATCTCAGCGGACCTTCTTACTCCTATTTATGATCATGTTCTATTCTAGAACTAATCTCATTAAGACTTTCATCTTTTTTTTCGATTCAATTGTAATACTTTAGAGGCTTGTACACGTGACAACCAGGTTTTGGGGTTTTATTTTGAGTTGATTATGATTTCCCCATTAGTAGAAGGTGTTAGTCATTTTTTCTTACTTTTACTTCTGCATTCACCGTAATAATTGGATATTAGGCTGACATGTCTTGGTGGAATAAGACGAGTGTCATCACGTCCATTTTTGGGTCGTGACAAAATGGTATCCGAGCCCCAGGTTCATAGGTCTCACGTGTATACAATTTGAGTCAAAGTAGAGTCTCGAGGAACGGTACGGAGACGTTTGTATTTATCTTCGAGAGGCTATAGTGACTTTTAGGAAAAATCTTCACTTTTTGAATCTGTATCGTGCATCATTTGTAGTTCTGGTTCTTATTATTTTATTCCATTCACTCTCTCTATTATAGTGATGACTCGTGCTTGGTTCTTTCATAAGAGTAGTTAGTGTTGTGTATGACTTGAAAGTCAAATTTGATTGAAAGTAATAGACTTATGGAAAAAATGTCTGGCCAGATTCGGAATGTTTAGCGATTTAGAGGGGTTAAGTAGGGTGATGACTTGATGAAGCACTTTGAGGATATATAAATTATGAGGTTGAGCAGTGGTTTGAGGGACTTCATGAACGCCTTATTCGTTTCGGGTTAGCTATCTAGTAGAGGGAATAGAACTTGTGTGGTATATGCAATATTTTTAGTGATTCGACAATTTGAAGTGGAATGATTAAAATGATGGATAGATAATGAACATTGTAACTTTGGAAACTACAGTTAGTAATATTGTCACAACATGTATGGATTGCTTAGTGAATGATGAGATGATGTTAGGCCAATTGAGGTCAGAATCTCTACTATGATTTTATATATTAAGTGTATATCAAAGAAGGTCATGATATGACTACTATAATGGCACCGATTCTTACTCGGTTAGAGTTAGAGAGTGTGTTACTTATGATATCGACTTGATCTACGAAGGAATGCATATCGCTATGGACGAAAGACCGAACAAAATTGGTAGTGTATTTTAGTTACTTAACTGGCAGAAATGTGTGGGCTATTTGAGTACAATCTTCTCTAGGGGTATGATGTTTTCTAGTGGTGGATCTAACGAGCTTTCGCGATATGGTACTAGTGGTATATGAAAACGGATACGTCGATTGTAAAGTGTAAATACTAACTACTTAAGGAGTTATAAGTTGTAACACATGCTCGTACAATAAGATTCGATGTTGCATTTATATTTGAGAAACCAACTGGTTATTACTACATATGTGTGGGTTAAAACATTGTCTATAAGGAAGATTATAGTGGTGGATCTTCGGAATCGTATTAATGTGTTTAGATTGTGAAGTGTATCTCAAGAATTTTGAATGAGTGGTGATTTCATCGTAAGCTCCATGAAAGTGGATTGATATTAGGATGACAAGATTATGGGTAAAGGAAGTCCCAACGAGTATACTTATGTGAAGGTAATTGAGAATTTTAGTAAGAAAGTGCGTATAAAATTGAGTTAGTCCTTTGAATTTGATTGGTAGTTGGGTTTGAGATGTCACGTCGACGAAAAAGTTGACTTTGTGGTGTTGACAAGGGTTATCCGAGCATAATGGTAATAAGAGTTTGTGATGGATTGTGATTAGGATGCAACTATATGATAAGGATTATTGATTAAAGGAATTTTTATATTGTAATGACGTCTTCTGAGTATGTAAGGTTGTGATTTTCTACTATTTGATGAGTAATGTGGTTGTATGGAATGTTTTAGGAGATGTTGGGACACCGCTCGAATATAATTTAAAGGAGCTAGAGTCATAATGGAAAAAAATAATTATATTAGTGGGATATAGTGTAGCCTTCTGAAAGAGGTGAGAGTAAGAATATTTTCTCTGATTGCAAGAGATAAGGAGTTATCTTCAGAGCGATTGAGAATTGGGTTCAGAGACACGTGGTTTCATCGTTTTGCTCTGGTCATAGTAATAGTTTCATGGTTTAATCAAATTGGCTAAAATGATTGGATAAAATTTGAGAAAGAAGTCTATACGCGTTCAATTTGAATGTGTTAATAAGTGTTTTTGTGTTTGATAACTGGCACTATTGGAATCAGAATTCAAGTGTTTCATTGCAAGTTTACGTTCATGGTAGTACGTTTTGTTAAGATATGAATTAGTAAGGTAATAATCGATCGATCGCATCGGGTATGAAGCATTTGGAAGGACTTAAAATTTGATTAGTAAATTTGGTTACTTTTAATTGTTATACTTAAGGGGGGTTTCACGTAGTGTTTTGGGTTAGATGATAAGGTAGAAGTATCATGGGTTGATTGGTCAAAGTATAAGATTGGTAAGTAGGTCAGCGAAAGGAAAAAGAGTCTGGTGTATTGAATAGTTCAAGGTATTTAAAATTTGTGTCATGAAAATAATTTAAGAGATGTGAAGGAATAAGGCCTCTCATACAGACTCTTGGTTCGAAGTTGAAGGATGTATGAATTTTCATACATGAGTTCTAATATGACTATGGTTGTGAATTGGTTCGGTGTAGACTTACTAGGGATTTCTCAGCAATTTCTATGAAGATTGAGTTTTGATTTAGGTGAAAACCAGTAAGGTGTGTAAGATTATGTGTTGTTATAGAGGCTAAATTGTTCAGATTATGATAGGTGACCTATGGATACGCAACAGTATGGACCTACAGTTATACAAAGTTATTGAGGATTTTTAGGGGATTGAAATTACTATTTTTATGAGACAATGATGAGATACATAGAATGTGTAGTGGTTTCTCTGTGTGGGATCTAGTCTGTCCTGGTTCAGTTCATCTTTGACCTTGGGTTATTATCAATCAAGCTTCTGTCAACTGCTTCACATATCTCAATAAAGAAGGGTTTTTACCAATTGTTTATTTGTTGTACATGGCCAACACCTGCTTAAGATATTTAAGGATCATGTTAGCAAACAGTGCATCCTTGATGATTTGAGTTCTATGAGGACCGTCATAAGAGAATCCAAGAAAAGAAGGCCAAGCAACAGTTATTTCAGAAGCAGGTAGCATATTTATGTCCTACACTTCTGGTTATTTATTTATTATTTTATAAATAAGAGAAGAACACGATGATTAGAGTGCTTTCACTAGTGCATTTAGCAGTAGTTCTTATTTTCGTAGTTATTATCTTCCTCCAATGATGATTTTTTCCCCTTGGTTGTCTCAGTCGCAGGTGTGGGAAGACAGTGTCTGAAGAGAAGAAAAAGAAAATTCCAACAGCGAACTTAAATCCCAGAAACCTTCAGAAGTTTCTGCTGTTTTGAACAAGAATAGTTTACCTCCTCTTCATACTAATGGGCAAGTCCAGTTCACAGAAAATGTGTCTGTTACAAAATTGGTAGATGATGTGAAGGGTGCAAAACCATTAATCTTATCGGATAAGAACCTGTTGTAGCTAACAGGATAGCAAATGGGGTTGCTAATGCATGCTAGCTTCCGCCTAATTAAGGATAGTCCGTGGTTAACAAGTCCTAAATTGGAGCTTTGACTACATGGGAACTCGGTTAGATCTCATAACCTTTGGGCTGTCCTTTTTGTCCTAGCTGCATTTGAAGCATGTTCTTCCCTAAAGGAAGAGATATCCAGAGAGAAGTCGGTTAATGGCAAGGCTATTTCATCGACTACTAGGACTTCAAAAAGTATGTTAGTTAGCACCATATTCCCTCATGGGCCGGTTTCTTTGCTTTGCTTTAGCTTCTGACGGGTTTCATACACCTTTGGGATTTGGGTTTTAGGTTAATTTACCTTTGCTTTTTGTTTCTTTTGACTTTGGGGTTTTGGTTCATTTTTTCTATTTTCTGTTTCCTCAGTTGGGGGTTTTACAGTTGGGGTTCATGTCGTTACTATTAGTTTGGCTCCTAATTCTATCTTGTAAATCTAGATCAACCTGTTGCGGCAGGTCAACAGTGTTTTTTGTACTATTCAAAAAGAGCTAGAAAAGCAAGGTGGGTATGCATTGCAATATAATGGGGTCAAAAAGCTTTTGATAGTAATGTTTCAATTTTCTTTTTTATCTTCACCCAGGGCGTTTTCATGTTAATTTAGTTGCAGCATACCTAATCAGAAAAAAGAACTTGCATGCAGTTTTCAACTTTTACCAACTTAAAAGTGGTTGATATATTGTGTCAAATACATTTGCAGTAGAGTTGATTCAAGGAGCATTTGATAGTAAGGTTACACAACACGATGACAGTTTGGTATTGAAGTTATAGTGTACATATCATCCCAATCTGGTTATCGTGGATCTTGCATCCTAATTATATGTTTGAGGACTAATTTGAAATGTCTGCAAAAGTAAATAGAACTTATAACTGGACAAGATAACACAAGTAAATTATTTGCTAGACACTCTTCGATTTTGAATAATAGTTATATTTCATAGGGGTGTCAAAAAGAATATAAAAATCAATTGATTGAACCTAATCATATTAAAGTGATTTATATTGTTTTTTTTTTAAAAAAAGGTGAATTTTTATGTAAGCGTATAACCATGTCGAACAATTGGGATGATCTTCTTAACTCATTAAAGAAAGTGATCAAACTGAATCGAATAACTTTGAACACATGCAAATATATTTTATATATTAACGATATGTTAAATTTCAAATATAAATATATTTTATAACATCTTTCAAACATAAATATAACCCATAAATATAACCTAGGTTCTAGGCTATTGGACCACTCTAGGCCTTTGTCCTTTAATTAGTCTTTAATTAATTAGAACTAAAATTAAAGGGATAATTTCAGAGACCTCAGATTTGGGTGAATAACACTAATTTCCCTTGTGATTTACGATATTACACTTACCTCCTCCCTCCCCCCCCCGCCCCACCTATTCTGATTTATTTGTAACAATTCTTTTAATCTATTTGTTTTAATTATAAAAAAATGTGATCCTACTAAATTACCCGTAATGATACACTCTTTTATTTAATTTATTTTGTAAGCATATCTTTTTAATTATTTTCATCCTCCATTAATGTTATTTTAGAGAAATTACCAGGACAGTTACTCTTTGTGATTGAGGATGCTCATTGTAAATGTGTGAACCTCCACTTGTTGACCTTTAAGGTTGATGTTATTAAAAGTTTTTCAGATTCTAAAAGTTAAAATTACTATAAAAAGAATCAATTGATTAATGAAATTTAAAGATTTGATAAACAATTTTCTACTGTATTCTCTACCATTGCATATAATCACAGAAAAAATGTGAAGAGAACCTAAGATGTTTCATTAACCAATCGGGGGTGTAGTTGGATAAACTTCAACTCTTGTAGCAACGACTTTTTTAAAATTACAGTATTAGATAGTTTTTTAAAAAAAGAAAAAATTATAAAGGAAAATATAAAATCAGTATTAGATAGTTAACTAACGGATTCATAAAATTAATTAATTAAAATAGTTTAATAAAAGATAAGGACAAGTTAGTCAAGATAAGGTTATTTTACATGAATATTGATAGATTAAAAGAATTGTTACAGAAAAATCAAAATAAGGGAGATAAGTGTAAAATTGTAAACCACAAAAGAGGTTAGTGTTATTAATCCAAACCCGAGGGAGGTCTCTGAAATTGTCCCTTTAATAAATGTGATTATTTTTTGCTTAAATTATCATGAGCGGATGGACCCCACAACCAAGGGTTGTGGAATCTATGAAAACTTAACCTAAAAGGGACTTTATGAAATAAACTTTGTATTGTAATTGTATACTTTATTAACTCTTTCATCTCAATCAATTGCTATGGTTGCAAACATTAGAAACTGACCTAGGTTTGAGTTATTTGAGTAAAAAATGGTGTAAAACCCTGAAAAAGAGTTAATATCGAGGATTTGAGATTCTAAACTCGTCTAATGGTTTATGTTGTACCAACATTGACCAACTCTAAGTAAATATCATTGAATCGAGTTAAACACTTTTAGTTCCAAAACAATAAAAGTGACATACATTTAATTAATTTGAGAAACAGTTAAATGTAACATGAGTGTGATAAACTAGTATACTAGCATTGCAAAGTTTTCAAACCGAATTTAGGCAAACAACCTTGGTGAACACAATTCTTGTTTTATCTCTACAAATTCTCACTTTAAGTGATATTGCTGAAAGTTACTAATTATAATTTGATAATGAAAATAATCCCAATTATCCCACATTTCTTTACATCCCTGTGAAAATCGACTTAGTTCTCTCCTTATTCCTTGTGGGATTCAACCCCAACCTAGTTGGATTTTATATTTGACAACAACCGCATTATACTTCTTTAAGAAAGTGTAAAATTTTGGCACCACTTTCAGGGACCCTAAAGAGGAACATTGCTGAAGAAGCTAGGATCTTGGCACTAATTTGGGAGAGTACCTCGAAATCGAATGTCAATTCAAAGAGTACTAACATGATTTGATGTCGCAAGAGCCCCCACTTCTATTATCCAGCAATGGTCTGTGATTTCCTTGCGAACTATGCCGCGAAATTGGTAAGTTGGACTAAAGCAGCATCCCGAGAGGTAACACGGCTACTGGAAGTGCTCATTCAGAGAGTACATGTAAGCATCTTTTCACAACATAGAAATTCGAAAGCCCAAAACAGACCTTAAAAGTTTAGAAATTATTCTACAAATTTTTTGGGATTTTTAAGTAGCACCTCTTAGATCAAATTCAGAAACATGGATTTTAGTATGTGTTTTAGGGGTCCAATGTATGGATTGTAAACCCTTTTACATCCCATAAATTTAGATCATAAAACAACTCTTGAAACTTGAAATTTTCTTGAGTTTTACGGACTATGTTTTCGTCTTGTAGTTGGACCAACAAATCATAAATGGATCCCATAAATCAAACTTCAGAAAGGTAGAAATTGAGTCTTGGGGTGTTTTGCTAGAGCTCCGCTCTGGAGTGAGCCTCGAGGCGAGTCCCAATAGAGTCTTTTAAGACAATGATACAAACTTATGAGTACTTTTAATGATTTTTAGAACTTATATGTATAAATCATATTTCTTTTAAAAGTCAAATATTTCTCCCAAAATTTATGACCAAATGCATGGCGAAACATCATCAAAACTTCAACAAAATGGCTTGTCAAAAATATTCAGAAATTTGTGGCCAAACACTAATGTAAGGCTATGTATCAGTTTGTTCGGTTCAATTTTGAAGTTTATCAATTTGACTTATTAGTTATCGATTTGCAGACATGCTAAACCGTTATAGAACCATTAAGATATTGACTTATCGGTTATTGGTCAATCGATTATCGATTTAACCGTTATGATTTGACATTAAAAAATCATTGAAAATCACTTAGAAACAAGGTGACAAACCAAATGAACCATGCACATGAGTTCACAAATTGCATCTTGCTCAAAAACAAACACTTTTACATTGTAGAATAACCAAGAGTTTGAGACCGCTAGAAATAAAAGTAGGAAATTAAACTCTAAGTCAAAGACTTTATATACAAAATGATATTGAAAAAAAAAGTCAAACCATTAAGAACTTATAACCAGATAACAAAAAAAAATCAAAATGATTACTAAAACCGCTAAACTAATAACCCATTAGTAATGGACAAATAACTTTTTTTTCGGTTAGATTTTAAACAGAACATAGTGTAAAATTCCCTTGTTATGTATTTTGTTGAAAAGTGAGGGGAAATGGGAAAAGGGCCAAAAAGGGAAAACACCATACAGCTGCTTCATATCAGAGTGAGAGAGTGCAGTGTGTAGATGGATGCACCATTATCCATAACCAATTGAAGAGCAGAGTGAGTAATTCAATCAAACTTGCCACAAATGGAGGCAGCTTCTGTGCTCAGCTCTTCTTCTACATCCTCCTTTTCTCTTTCACATATGCTCTTATCTTCCTATACCTCAAAACCCCACGTGAGGTTTATTTTCAATTCTCTATCAAAATGCACTGCGGGTTCTCGTTTGTTCTTTTCTTCCAACCACAGTGCTCAAAGATTCTCTCTGCTTCGACCTTCAGCTCTTACTTTCGAGGAAACTGTTGATACTTTTTCAGTGCAGCCCAAAATTGACAAGAGTGGCAGATTTTGTAGTCCTAGAGCTGCACGAGAGCTCGCTCTGTATGTCCTTTTCACCCTTTCTTTAAAAATATGTGACATTTTTTTTGTAATTAGGGTTGCAAGACATCTTCAGGGTGGACCTATTTTTTCCCTTAACCAACCAAGTAGATGGACATATTTTTTCTTTATGGTGGTGA
>JAJOOO010007334.1:0-29423 GCA_029582685.1 Solanum piurae
CTTGCGGTCCACCCTTCAATCTCCTTAACTCCAACATCAAAGCGAGGACTAATGACACCACATTTGTTCAGCCTACCATTCAGTTCAACAACAATTTTTCCTGATCTATGATCATCAACATACTCAAATTCTCCAATGTACCCTACACAAAGATGGCAAATGTAAGAACACAAAAAGGTTGACAAATAATCAGCATAGAATATAATCAACAAAAGCTAAAGTACCATGCTTTTGCATGACAATGAGAAACTTGATGATGACTTTTGAAGAAGGCCTAATCATGACCTGGCGCTTTCCCCTCTTCTCAGCATTGTACATGCTCTTAAGAGCATCATTCAACACACTTACTCGTACCATCTTCTACAATAATGCTGCTATTTCAAACCAATACAATAATCGGGCTCAATTATATAGAAGTAAGAAGATCACTGGGGAAGCAGCATAAAGTGATATGAAAAGAGACCCATTATCTGCCGATTCTAGAAGCTAAACAAGAAGACCAGGGGCGGGGCTACACCTTAGCAGGTGGTCAGATGAACAACCTTCTTCGAAAAATTTTGGTGAGTATATTTATTAAAATCACTATTTTTGGATATATACTAAGTCCAGTGGGGCTGATCAAATTCGCCTTGTCCTAAAGTATGAACACCTTAGACGAAAATACCGGCTCCGCCACTGAAGAAGACATATCAGAAGACATCTCAGGTAAATGAAACAAAAAAGTCACAATATTGCTCCAATTATCAGTTCCTCAGCTCAAACCAAACATAAAAACTATGAGATCTATCATCCCAAATAACCAAATTCTAATTCACAACTCAAAACTGGCATTTCTAATACTTCACACCGTTTAATAAAATCCAAACTTACCTGTCTTCACTACAACAAGATGCATTGGCATTTGGCACTACAAAATGAGCATAAATATGCTGCCTAGCCTAACAAGAAACCGAACGCACGATCCCACACACTTATCTCAGAGAACTATTATTACGAAACGTAATTGAGTCCTACTACCAAAAATCTAGGAAGATAATGGGCTCACATCTCACAGTTACATTATATCGAATCAAAAATGATATCACACAATGTCATTAATCTTTTTTTATACATATAAACTTGGAAATCAAAGAGATTAACAAACATACACGAAGCTCTGAAGACGACGACGATGGCGAGAAGGCTGAAGATCTACTTCGCTTACAGTGCAAAAGAATATGGTAGGAGAAGAAGAGCTAGGGTTTATGGTTAGGTTTAACAAAAGGATGGGCTGGATTGATGGGCTGACCCAGGCTATTTTCTTATGTGGGCCTTCAAGCCTTCGGTACTTGGGTGGTCTAATTTAGTTCTCACCTTAATTTTTAGGAAAAATAACCTAAATACGCAATTTATTATAGGGAAAATTACACGGTTAAGAAAATTTATACTATTTAATTACTCATCATAGCTATAGTTTGCTATAATTACCACTCGCGACTAACATTATACATTAATTATGTGGGCTGACTTCGAGTTTGTATAATTAGCCACGTTTGTATATGTATAATTCCCTAGAATATACAAATACATATGTATAATATACAATTATCTAACCAATATACATATACAATTCACCTCTCTCCCACTCTCTGCCCTCTCTCTCGCCTCTCTCATCCCTCTCCCAATCTCGCTCGCCTCTCTCATCCTCTCCCAATCTCGCTCGCCTCTCTCCTCCCTCTCCCAATCTCACTTGTCATATATACAAATGCATATGTATAATATACAATTATCTAATCGATATACATATACAATTCACCTCTCTCCCACTCTCTACCATCTCTCGCTCGCCTCTCTCCTCCCTCTCCCAATCTCGCTCGCCTCTCTCCTCTCTCCCGATCTCGCTTGCCATATATACAAATACATATGTATAATATACAATTATCTAACCGATATACATATACAATTCACCTTTCTCCCACTCTTTGCTCTCTCTCTCACACTCTCTCCTCTCTCTCCCACTCTCGTTCGTCTCTCTCCTCCCTATAACATGTAGCTACGAATTGTAATTATCAAACTATAGCTATGGAGAGTAATTAGGCTATTTTTGAGTGGCTATATGTGAAAGTTCCTCTTTGTTTTACCATATTCTTTAAATTTCTTATCATTTGAAAAAATTATAGAAATTCCTACTTTTTCTTATTCTCAGATACATCACTTTACACGATGTATCGATCGAATACATCACTTTACGCGATGTATCGAGACATTGAGTGATGTATCCGAAATCGAGACGCGATGTATCGAGACGTTGAACGATATATTCAAAATGTGATGTATCGGTACGTTATGGGTATCCAGAATCCTTAAATTTTAAGGGATTTTTGTAATTTGGAAAAGAGTAGGGATATGATATAATTAGCTCTTAACAATTGTGGACATATATAAATAGCATTATAGCTACTATCCCTACTTGTTTCCAAATTGCCAAAATCTCTTAAATTTGGTGGAATCCGAACACATTCCAAAACGCCCTGATACATCGCGTCCCGATTTTGGACACATCGCTCAACGTCCTGATACATCACATCTCAATTTCGAGTACATCACTCAACGTTCCAATACATCGCGTAAACTGATGTATCCAACCAATACATTGCGTAAAGTGATGTAACTGATCATTACATCACATAAAGTGATGTATCCGAGAATAGGAGAGGGTAAAGATTTTTGTATTTTTTTCAAATAGTAATTTTTTTTAAAGAATATGATAAAATAAGTTGTATATTTAGGTAATTTATATATATATATACACGAAGGACACATATTATTACTAAGAAATGATGCCAATAAAATCATCTTCAGTTATGTATACAAATGACATGAATGTATATATTGTAGCGCATACATAGTGTGACCCATTCTAAATTAATCCTTATAAGGGGTTTATATACTTAATATTATATTCTATTTTATGCCCAACAATTTATTAGTTTAACTTAACGAGTACTGATTTATGTATATAAATATATATATATAATCATACAATGTATATCACGCAGATCTTTCTTGTAGATTATGATATTATGTTTATCTTCCTTATTTTTTTATAGCAATTATATTAATCTATTTATCATTGATATGTACAAATAATTATAATACGTTACCTTTTCACAATATACTTATTTTTAAAAATAAATATTAAATCATTGTCTTTGGCCACCCTCCAAAATATACATTCTTTTGTTTAATTCATTATCAACTTTAATTTGCGCGAAAATCTTGGGACGTAGTGGGGTGTTTGATCTTCTTTTGATATATATAATTGATTTAATCAATATATTCCAAAAACAAGACATGATGTGTAATTTGTAGGAAAAAAACATATGCATATGGAAATCCATGCGTTTGAGTAGGTGATGGTAATGTTGCATCGACACTATCACGGGTTCGACCGAATCCAATAATATTGGTCCAAATATAATATTTGTCTTTAAAAAATTATTTCATATGTACAAATTATTAATTTAGTGCCCATTAACTTAAAAGAGTTAAAAAAATTAACCCATAAACTTCAAACTCTGACTCTACCTCTAAACACTGTATCTAGTTTTGCTTTAATATGACAAATGTATGTCAATCCACTTAGGCATATATCAGAGAGGTGTGGGGGTTAATTTGTTTAAGTCCGACTTGAAATGGAACCCAAGACAATTATAACCTTCCGACGAAACAATAACATCAATATATTTTGTACAATTTCATAAATGAAGAAGTTCTATATTCAATAATCGTACAAAATCATCTTTCATTAAAGAAGTTATATATAATTCGACTTTTATAGGTCCTGGGGTGGTTTAGTTGGCGGGATGGAGATAGACAAGAATATCTTATAAGTTGCTGGTTGAAATATTTTATGAGATTATTTTATTTCACCTTTTATATTGGAGTTCGAAGCCAAAAGGGCAACAAAATTTTTCGAAAATTTCAAAAGGGCAACAAAATTAATTATCAAACCAAAAGGGCAATTTTTTTTGACGTCGTTTAAACTCATTTAAATTTGTTACAAAATGGGTCAAAAATACCCTTTTCCTAATAAATATATATTTTTTCTTTTCAAACACATCTTCTTTCTAATTAAAATACTATTAAAGAACACTATTCTTGTTTTCTTTCTTCTAAAATCACTTTAACAAATAAAAATATAGAAAATATTTTTTTCTTTTTAATTTCATTTTATCAATTAAAACAGAATAATTTTATTTACCCTTTCGACATATAATATATGTCATATATATAAGATTATAGTATATCCATCATTAATTTATATTTATATAACGATAAAAAAATAATGATAATGAAATAAGAAATATTTTCATTTTTTATTTTTTTTCTAAATTGAAGTAGGATAAACATTTGCTAATTTTAAAAAAATACTATTAGAAAAAGAATGTGTTAAAAGAAAACAATAATATATTAAATGAGCATTTTTGACCCATTAAATAACAATAAGGGCATTTTTGGACCAAAGTATTGACGATAAGGGCATTTTTGGACCAAACTACAAATGGGGAGTATTTTTGTTCCTTTCGTATAGTTTAAGGGCATTTTTGAACTAAAATATTGACGATAAAGACATTTTTGAGCCAAACTAAAAACGAGGGACATTTTTTACCCTTTTCTCTATTTCTTATATACTAATACAATATGCAAAAATTTAAAGTCCAAAATTCAATATTATAACACAAAATGAAAAGTCATGATTCATTGCACAAAATTTTCAATTGTGTTTCTTGTTTTCTTTTATTATGTTCTCTTTTGTTTACTACTGTCTACTTATGAAAGGGCGATATAATAAAATTTTACTTATCGATAAATTGGTAAATGACAATACTTAATAATAAGAATAAATTATCAATTAAGTGATAAATTATGTCTTGATTTATTTAAGATATTATCGTTTTTAATAATAATAGTAATAGTAATAGTAATAGTAATAGTAATAGTAATAGTAATAGTAATAGTAATAGTAATAGTAATAGTAATAGTAATAATAATACTAATAGTAATAGTAATAGTAATAGTAAAGTAATAATAATAGTAATAATATTAATAGCAATAATAATAATAATAACAATCATAGATGTAGATTATATGATATATCTAATCAGATATGATCTTTGTCTCATGGATCTGGGAGAAACGAGTACTAAAAGTATGAGACTTGAAGAGGTCGATGTACCTCAAAACCTTGATTTGTTAAACAAATGGACTATTCTTAAAATCCCGATTAAAACTATTTATGATTATGGTTGATTCACTTAGACACCTCAAGTAGACTTTGTTCATTTTAAACACCTCAAGTAGGGCACCGCAGTGTCATTTTGACCCTTTTTTGACAATCAGCTAAAATTAGGAAGAGTGTGTAATACACTTGCATAATGACTAATTAGAAGTTGACATGTGACATTTTAGTGTAAAAATAATAATTTTAAAATAAAATATAAAAAAATAACTATTTTTCAATAAAATAAATAAATAAAATTACCTATTTTGTACCACTCTGTAACGATCGGATTTCGTCGTTATAGAAAAACCAACAGGGAAAATTTTTGAGTCGGAAAACTTTTTGTAGTAACTTGAAATTTTTCAACCTAGTCCAGATTTGGACAAAATCGGAGTCCTTGAGGTGTAGGAAAATATGGTAACAATCGGGTGAATTATTTATGATTTTGATTACATGAGTAGTTAGCACTTACGTTAAGAAATTTGTATGACTTTATGGAATTGAATTTGGGTGAGTAGAACTCCCGAAATTGATCTTAGCGTGAACGGTATTTTCTAAGCGTCATTGGTTAAAGGTGTTTTGTGAAATGGGGGTCTTGGAATTATTAAAATATCTCACTGTTTCGTTCAAGCCGCTTTGGCGGTGGTTTTGGTCGCTCTGGCGGTGCCGCTATAGCGGGATGAGGATCGTTGTGGCGGGCCAGACGTGACTTAAGGTCGTAAATAAACCCCAAAAATATTTTATTCTGCAATTTTTGACTTTGAGAGCTAGGAGACGACCCCATACGAGTTCTTGACCGTTTTTCACCATTCTTGAGGCTAAAGGTAAGATTTCAACTCTCCGAATCTGTTTTTTGATCCGTAGAACGTAATCTAATGGGTAAATATCGATGGGGGAGGGTTTTGATCTAGAATCTATGGTGGAAACAGCCGTAATTGGGATAATTGGGATCATGAGTTTGATCTAGGGTTCATAGAATTGTTAGCAATTCCGGTAATTAGTGATTGTTTATTGATTCCCGTGTTCTTATGATTATTTGTAGACCAAGAACAAGAGGAACGAATCCGGAAATGGAAGGATCAAGTTTCTTAGGGTTTCAAGCTTGTTTCGAAGTAGGTGATGGTTGTGATTTCATGATCCTGTGATGTATGTTTGTCTTTGCTTCATTATGATGCATGTATGTATGCGAATGTTGCATTATTGATCACACTTGTTGTAAATGAGGATATATGACTATGAATGCCATGAATCATGACTTGATTGTATGATTATGAGAATGTACTTTGTGATTGTGATTGTGGCTTGTTGGATGGATCGGGTGTTGTGTTCCGACACACTAACTTGGATCGGTTGCCATGTTCCGGCATAATTATGGGATCGGTTGCCACGTTCCGGCATAAATATTGGATCGGGTACCACGTTCCGGTATGCTAACTGTTTCGGTTTGGGTTCCATGAGAGGACCAATGAACTTGTCATAATTGTGTATCTTGAGAAATGTGAAGTTGTTCGTTGTTCGTAAATGTTGATAATCTTGTATATGTTCGATATTATGCATGTGATTATATTGTTGTATTGACTTATGTATGTTACACTTAGTGGGATAGCCGTGTGATCCTACCAATACACTGTGATTGTATATTGATACTGCATTTGCTCTTATTTTTGTTGAGTACAGGGCATTTTCCGACGGCTATTGACAGACCTCGCTTAGAAGATCAGTGATCGTTCGAATTCAAGGGTGAGCCAATTCTTCCGGGCTGCCATGGGTTCTCTTTCGTCTATGTCCACAATTCGGACTTAGACTTTTCTAGTTAGTTATTAGTTCGTTAGTTGGGGTTGTATCCCTTCTTGTTTAGACTTTCAAGTTCTAGGTGTTACTTCTGCATTTGTTTAGTTGATAGACTTTTGTTTGGAGTTTATGGGAACTCCCTATTTCGTTCTTTAGTATTTATCTTGTTTTGTATCCTTAAATGCTTAGTTTTTGGTTTGTAGTAGTGGTTCTCCCACCGGAGGGTTAGTGTGGATGCCAATCACGACGGTCTGGGTCATTGTAACGACCCGCTAGGTCGTTTTGAAAACTAGGACTATTTTGACTCTTCTGGAAAAAAAATTAAAGGGATATTTTAAACTATTCGGTAATTACGAGTATCTAGTTGATGAATTTTTATTTAATGAATATTATAGTTATTAGTTAGTGGGCCAAGTCCATAATTCAATTAATACCCAAGTAATTTGGCCCATGTAAATAGATGAATTAAGAATAATTGAGGGTTAATAATTCTTTGTCACCCCCACAACCAACTAAAGCTTTTATCTGCACACGACGAGGAGAATCATCGCATAACCACAACCATCACGAAATCTGCCAGGTAAAAGAAAAATAATTTAAGTTGATATTGTCGTGTGTGTATGTGTTGTCTGGGTAGGAATTTTATTTGGCTTAACGGGTTAGAAATATGTTGTAAGTTATTGCTGCCAACAAATCAGTGCTAGCAAGATTTCGGCGGGAATTTGTTATTAATGGATATAGAATTGTGTTGATAAGATTTCGGCTGGAACATAAATAATAAATAAATTTAAGGAATGTAAATTTTGGAAACTTGACACTATACCGTAGGATGGTTTCTTTGGTAGGATAAATTAATTGTTAATTAGGAGAGAGTAATCATTACGGTAATGATTGACTCATGATTTTAAGTGGTAATTCATTTAAAAAGGAACTGAAGTATAGTAATTATGAAGGCTTGGAGCTTTTGTTAAATTTTTGTTAGTTTCTGTTGCTACTCTTGTCACTATTAATTATTAAGCATAATGGATATATATGAACACTATTAGAGTATGTTATTTAGTGGAATTAAGATGTAACTCTAGGCTTAAAATTTAGGAATATGAGACTTGACATATTAGATGGCACCAAAATTTAGGAATTTCATTATATATCATGGATGTTAGTTTGGTGTCATTAGGTTGGACGAGATTTATATATCATTTTGAGTTAATGATAGGTGAGTGGATGTAAGGTACTGCGTAGTGGATAGTACAAATGTTGTTTGTTGCTTTGGTTCAGGATCACTGTATCACTTAGTTAAATTCGTAGCATATTTTGTGTCTTGAAATATTCTGGTGGCGTTCACAATTGTTTACCAATAGTGGTTAATTGGTCCAAGAGTGACCATCATTGTTAAGTTGATAATATATTTAAAAAGTGCGAAATTTTAAGGGGAATAAGATGGTAACATTCGTCAAGTTTGAATAAGTTTTGGGGTTCGGGATAGAGGTATAGCTCGATGGATGTCTATAGATTCGTTTACTTATGAATAATGCATATGTGATAGATTGTGAACGTGTTGAAGCTTTGCGAAAGGAAAGGGCAAAATCTTGAGGATTCATGACATGTGTTCAACATTCAAGGTATGTTAAGACTTTTTAGACTTCGTTGAAGGACGTTTTCTTAATTAAAGATTAAAAATGGAATAGACAATTGGTAAGGGTGAAAGATGGGGTCTCATACCAATGGTGTGACGGGCATTGGTACGAGTACCTGTGTTATTAAAAAGAAAGTTTATTACTATAATATGATAGATTGTAATTCGAGAATGACAAAGCATATGGGCATTAGCTGATGTGCTTAGTGACTTGCTTTCTTTTGTATGGTTGTGTTTCCTTATTGAACCCGTATAATTGTGATAATTGAGGTGGTTTTATATCATAGCGACATTTGATTTATTGAGATGTTGCATCATCCCCTTTTATTGATATCATACTGTGCACATGCATTGACATGAGATTGAGTGTGATTAAAGGTCTAACACGTGGAAATCGTCCGTGTTGAGATCAAGTTAAAATTATAATTTGGGCACATGGAGATCGTCCGTGCTAGTGAGTGGTTATGATTATAAGTTGGGCACGTGGAGATCGTCCGTGCTGGGGATTGTTTGATTTTATGATAGTGCGTGGAGATCGTCCGCACAGACACGTGGAGATCGTTCGTGTCGGTATATGGACCTCGCGAGTCCCCCATGGGTCATGAACTCTCAATGTATTTCCGAGGAGTATCATGTATATATACAGTTGAGAGAGTACTTGGCATCTGAGGCATATCATTCATGGTGTCACATTGCATTGCGTCTCATTACATCCCTCATTCTCGTTGATTATGTGTGTTATTGGTGGTTAAACATTTCGTGACATTTAATTATCTCTATTGATGAAAACTTGGTTGATAAGTATAATGTGGACTTGTAAAAAAATTAAAGGATTATTTTCTTATATATTCCTGTCACTACTTCTTTGTTGTCGGTCTATGAGATATACTGGGTACACGTGGTTTCGTACTCATACTACACTTGCTGCACTCTTTTGTGGTGCAGATTGTATTTCGAATTCGAGCATATTTCTTGGAGCTTGAGTCTGAGTTTTGGTTTATCGTGGCTTTGTGGTGAGCTGCTTAGACGTTCTGCCGCCCATACCTTCATCTATCTCTAGTTATTAGATTGTTTTGGTATTCTGATAGGATATTTCTTATGTTTAGACTTGTTATATAATTAGAGATGTGTATTGACTTTTAGAAGCTCTTGTACTTATGACACTAAATCTTGGGATAGTAATTTAGGTTTCCGCATTTCATATTTGTAAATGACTTAGTGATTGAATATGATGTTTTCACTTATCTTTCTACTTTAAATATTGAATTGAATTGGTAAAGTATTGAGTTGGCTTACCTATCGGTTGGAAAGATAGGTGCCATCACGACTTGTGATTTTGGGTCATGACACACTCCCACCCTCCTTACGTCACCCACCACCACCCATTAGCCTTACTTCCATCATTTTTGCCTCACCAACCCTCCCACCATTTTTTGGTTATTCTTCTTCTTTTTTTTATAAAAAAAAAGTCATTAGATTTTAATCTTTCATTTTTCATTGTAAAATTGATTTTGAGAACCATTTTATCGATAGTGAGGTGAGGTTCTGACAAATATGACATTCTTTTTATATTTTTTTTGAAAAAAATGTGTGTTTTGTTCGAATAAATGTTTTCAAAATTAGTGTGATGATTTTTTAAAATTTTGTTCTTGCAAATTTTTTTAAAATTAGTGTGATAATTTTTTTATTTTATTTTTTCATATTTTGTAAGGTTTTTCATCATGATTTTTCATGGTGAAAGGTGGAATAAGTAGTGGTAGGGATAAAGAGGGAAGGAGAAGAAGAAAAAAAACATTAAAAAAACAAACAAAAAAAACACTCCTCACACTCTCAAAATGGAATGGGTGCAGCACACTCAATGTGTCAAACCAGTAGAAAGTGTCAAAATGACACAGTGGGACTCAACATGAGGTGTCTAAAATAAACAAAGCTTAGTTAAGGTGTTTAAGTGAAAATAGGTGCCAACTTTAGGGGGTCACCGATGGGTTCAGCCTAACATATTGGCCTAACCCATAGGTGGCCCCCTAAAGTTGACACTAATTTTCACTTAGACACTCCAACTAGACTTTGTTCATTTTAGACACCTCATGTGATGTCTCGCTGTGTCATTTTGACACTTTTTGCTGACATGACATAGTGAGTGTGATACACTCTTTACCAGTGCGTGGAGAGCTTATATTTAACCTATTTTTTATTTTTTTTTATTTTCTTCTTCCCCATTTTAGCCACCATTTTTCAAAATCTAAACTCCTTCCATGGAGAAATAGATCTAATAGTGCTACAACACCAAGAGATTTCAAGCTTAAACAATTTTTCTTATTTTGTTGCCATTCTTCCTCCTTGAAATGTTTTGAAAAAAATTGAAATATATTTTTTTAAAAGAAAATCTAGGAAATTCTTTTAGGGAACTCTTTGTTTAGATTTGAATAATTTGGTTTTATTTGAAGTTATAAGTAAGAGAAATCAATTTTTGCAAAGATATTGTGCTTTTGGAAAATAATTCTTTTCAAATAGTTAAATTACTATGAAAGTATATTGGAGAAAGACAATATGGATTGGGGAGAGGTTGAGGTTGGGGTTGGGGAGGGGGTTGGAGAAGATGCATTGAGTGTGGGAGGGGTAGGGGTTGTGGACGGTGGAGAAGACAATCTGGTGGGGGAGGGGTTGAGGATCAGGGGTGGTGGAGAAGACAACATAGGATGGGCTTGTAAGTGGTTAATTTTTTTAAAAAAATTATTTGGATAAAAATTGCCACGTGTCATTGAGTCATTGGCCTTTTTTTAAAAAAGCTCAAAATTCATTATTTAAAAATTATTTTCAATATATATGCCACATGTCTTTGTTTAATTCGTCATTTTGACACATCATCGACGAGTGTGTTACACACACCTTACATATTTGGTTGATTATAAAAAAAGTGTCAAAATGACACACCAAAACATGACATGATGTGTCTAAAATGAACAAAGCCTAGTTAAGGTGTCGAATTGAAAGTTAATGCCAACTTTAGGCGGCCACCGATGGATTAGGCCTAACATATTTGTGTCATGTCTTCATGTTGCTCGTCTTTAAAAGAGACTCAACTCATGTATCATGAACTATAATTTATAATTTATATATGTGGACAATTCTAAATTAAAGTATTAATTCTTGATTATTATATTCATTTATATTTTTTTTCTCGTTTCTAAGTTATTCGTATGAGCTTTGTCCTAGGTGCTGATGTAATAGTTTATTTTAATTCCTGTCGTTTTAATAACATAAGGTAGAATATCCTTTTCAATAGATGCCACCATGATGTGATAATTTTATTTTTGTTTCTGTCGTGTAATTAAGTTGGCGTTTGGATAAGTGATTTTATTTTATAATTTAAAATATAAAAATTGATTCACAATTTTATATTTCGTAAAAAAAAAGAAAAAACAACATTATTATATATCTACATACTTTTTGCGCTAATATTAAAGGAGTGATAAAATATTCACGAAATATAAACACGATGATGTGGTTATTGATGATATTGACCATATTTAATTTTATTAAAGAGTAGTACAATTATGTTCAACTTTACTTTTTTGTTGAATTAAAATTTGATCAGTAAATGTTGTAGATTTTTAGAATAATTTTGTGATAGTGAATTATACTTTTGTTACAAACTTTTGCTTATTTGGTAAGATTATATAAAGAATTGGAGCAATTTTGAAATTTTCATAACTTATTTGTTTTTTTATTTATGAGCAAATATATAACTTAAAAGTTCAAATTATATGTCCAAACAAAACTTTAATTTGATCACATATGATAAATAAACTTTCTTTTCTATTTAAATGAATTAATCATATGAGGTAGAATATCCTTTTCAATATCTACACAAAATATACGTAGGTTATTATTATTATCATTAATTTTATTATATTATATAAAATGATATATTTCTTAGATAACGATGTATCTTATTGGAATAGAGTAATACATGCACAATCTAGTAGCACGATATTGGATCCGGCTCCTCTTCATTTGGATCCAGGTTTTCTCCATTTTCCCCAAGTTCTAGCTTGGATTGGAGACACATGTCATAGTTTAAAATTAATGTTTAAGATCTAATTGATTAAAGTAAAGTCATAACCATAGTTATTTACTTCTATATATTTACTTCTTAAATATTTTTGCAATCCATTATATTTTCCCTAAATATATTTTAAAAAATTCTTTAATGCCCTGCATACATATATAAAACTTTTACAAAATATTTTTACTTTTTGGAAAAAAATTATAATAAAGTTAAAATGTTTTTATTATTCTAATAAAGTATTAAGAGCTACAATGTATATAGAGCAATATGGACTCCATTTAGGGAGTAAGAGAGAATTTAAAGTTGGGTGACAATTTATTTTACTCCTAAAATTAGAAAAAAAACGTTAGGTCACAATTTTTAATTTTTTATTTGGCAAATATTATTTGAGAAATGGCAAACGTTAGGAAAAAAAGTAAAAATCAACAAAAAATTACTCAAGTAATTAAGAAAAGGAATTCTTTTAAATATATTAAGGAAAAATATAATGTAAATCTAGGATTGTTGGATTGCAAAAATATTTAAGAAGTAAATAACTATGGTTAGGATTTTACTTTAATCAATTAGATCTCAACCATTAATTTTAAATTATGACATGTGTCTCCAATCCAAGCTAGAACTTAGAGAAAATGAAAAGAAGAGAAATGGAGAGGAGTCGGATCCCACGATATTCATATCTAAAATACATTAATATATATCATCATTATACGTGTCAATTCAAATATCTTTAAATATTCATATTAAATTGAAAAAAATTAATTTTAGAGGACATTAATAGACTATTGTTCCAACCTTATCATTTGATTTTTGTTTTATGACTCAAAAAACATCAAGCAATTATATATGCTATGTATTTAAAATTATATACTCATTTATAGGGGCGGATCAACTTAAAGAAATGTGGGACACGTACGTGAACTTATTTTTAAGTATTCGATGTCCATATTAAAGCTCTGATTAAATTTAAATCTCAGATTGTAGGGCCTATTTGGGATGGTGCTCCCAACATTTTCTCTATACACAGATCAATTTAAATTTGAAATCTCTGATTAAGGTTGAAACAGTTCCATCACCGCACCATAACTGATATTAGTTCACACATGAACCTATTCACTATTAACTAAAAATATCATTTCTTAGAACTTTTTACAAATCATGCCATATAGTGCAGTTGGCATTCTTGTTCATAATTTGCATTCGGTCCCCCGGTGGATGGATTTGAGCCCCTATGCCATATATCCTTGTTTAGGGATGACAATGGCCGGTGTGGGGCGGGGAGGATTGAGCTTAACCTGCAAAAAAAACTTGATTCGTTCACTATAAAAAAATTAGCATTTAGCAACTGACGAAATCCGTTGCTAATCGATGTTATTTCGTCGCTAAACCGGATTCGCGACGGATTTGCAACGGATTGTTGGCTGTTACTATTTCGCTCGTTAATAATCTCCTAGCGACGAAAAAATGAGTTCCGTCGCAAGTTTAGCAACGTATTAGAGATGAACGATTTTCGTCGCCACTTGTTAGTAACGGACTGGTCCGTCGTTATACTTATATAGCTCGTTGCTAATTTCATATTTAATTTCGTCATTTAAAATAAATTCGCGATGAAATTTCTGTCACTAATCCGTCACAAAATATTCTATTATTTGAGCCAGCACATTTTCCACTTAAATGTTTCGTTGCTAATCCGTCGCCAACATTTTTTTGTAGCAACAACCAAATATACATTGCTGAAATAAATTTTATAACAATTACTAAATACCTCTAAAATAACAAACAGTCATATAAAATAATAATTAGAGGGTTCAAAATCTGTAGATAGCAAAATTCAAATCGCATACATTCGGAGCAGAACATCAAAAACAATCTATCAAATATTCTTAAGAGAATCATTTGCTTTACAAAGATTCTTCCCGTAGTAAATTTTTGCTTCAAATTCAAGACCGTATACTCTTCTCTTCTTTCTCGCCCAGCAGCTTGATAGTATACTTCATATCAAATAGATCACCTTCCTTTGAAACAATATGTATTAATGATGGTGCAGCAAAATCAACTCAGTAGTTCCTTCTCATAAAAAAGCAAATCAATTGAGTGATCATCTAAAAAATCAACTCTAATTAATTAAATGGTACAAAAGTTACATCTAGTGATACATATATTTCACTCAAAAACACCAAATATGACTTTGATAGAATGTCTAAAATCATTGTAGAAAAGTCAGTAATTACCTTTGCTGGAAACTCTATCGCATGCCAAATTTGGGAAAGAAAATTTCTCCTTTGGCATGAACTTCATTTGCAATTGTTTTCCAAGCCTCTACTTGCTCCTTTATCCATATACCAGGTGTATCATTGCACCCTCTACCAGTCTCAGATATTACTGTGGCCTCTCCTATTAGAAGCCCACCTTTTGTAGTTCTTTAATTTGTGAGTAATAAAGTATAAAAGATATGATATGACATTTTGTGGTAATATAATGAATGAGTGATACATTAATGCGTGGATGTAAAATGCTAGAAATAAATCAGAACAAATAAGTTGATTGGAATCCGATGTCACAAATATTGATTTCTTTGCTATTATTTCTCACAAAATGACAAGAGAGTTCATAGTCCTCAGTTATTCACATGTAAATTCATTGCAACAAGTGTAAACTAAAAGCAAGTTAAAAATAATCTAACATGATATTCATTTGCATATTCATTGGATTGTTCTGTTATGAGCTAATACGAATTCAGCAAATGTAATTTCCCACAACAATTTCATAAATTGGTCTTTCTTATACTGTTGGCATCCATGGGAATCAATTCTTAACCTATATGAAATTCTTGTTTAGAAGAAGTCAGAGGAAACAAGGATGCTATTGTGATACACCTCTTTTTATGTGGCCATTATAAGGTAAAGGTCGAAACATGAAGCCTCCAACATCATGGATTGGTCAATCATGCTATTGTCTTGAGTCACTTAACTTAACAAAAAATTGACAAACACAAAGGCATTAACCAGTTACTATTAATCTTGGAGAAACCAGAAAGCATTTTAATAAGCATATTCATCCTAGGAACAACTGCTAAAAGAGCTGTAAATTATACCTTTTAATGTTCATATTTGTCTGTGTCTACCATATTATAACTTGAACAGAACCACAACCAAAAAAAATTCCATCATCAACACTCAACAGCAATATCCCAAATGGCTCATTCAGAGTTCTCATGATCTTCCATGACTAGGCAGAGACGACATACTACACCGGCGATGTCACAACAACCCTCCACATCATTTTCAATGTCAATGACTAGCTCCCACAACAATTTTTTTCATTTTCAACCCGCCCCGCATAGACTCGCCCCCTATAATTTTTTTAGTATTTTCTTTTTCTAGTTAAGTTTGATACTAAAAATAAAATTATTTTTTATTAAGTTGTATGAATTTAATAGATAATGACTTAAAAAATTATTTTTAGAGGTCAATTGGAAACATGTAAGAAATTGTATTATTTTTTATTGAATCATTTTCATTTAATATCTTCAATATTTTAGTAGCTTTAAAGAAATTATATTAATAAATAATGTTCCATCACTCTTATAACATGTAAAAAGTTAAAATTAAATTTGAACCCGCTTAAAATCTATACAAGCAACCCAACCCACCCCACCCCGCCCCACATTATTTTAAGAAAACCCACTTCAATCCGCCTCACCCCGCATAGCCTTAAACGCACACCCAACCCCACATCTGTCACGCCCCATCCCTATCCTTGTTCATATATATATATTATCTCTTCTTCAAAATTAGTGATGGTTTTAGCTTGACTATTCCTCTTAAAAACTTACTACTAATTTCTTATACAATGTTTGTTTTTATTATTGTTACTTAAAATAACACCAATTATTTTGAAACAAACTTGAGAAGGTACTTAATTACTTATTGTTCTTACCAGTGCATGCATTTATCTGATCCATCTCAACAATGGCGGCATCTTCTCCAAATCCTTCCTCTTCCACTTTCCTCCACAATCCTTTTATATCATCTTCTTATTATTCCTCTAAGCTTCTTTCCAGAACCTTCTTTCCTTTTCCACACACTCCAACAATTATTCCTCATAAATCTCTCACCATCACCATCAACGTTTCCACAACCCCAAATGGTGCTCCAGTACCATTAATGGAGACAACATTCACTTCTCGATTCCTCCCCGATGAACCCCGAAAAGGATGTGACATCCTTGTTGAAGCCCTTGAGCGTGAAGGTGTTAACAATGTATTTGCTTATCCAGGCGGTACTACTCTGGAAATTCACCAGGCTCTCACCCGTTCTCCAACCATAAGGAATATATTGCCACGTCATGAACAGGGTGGCATTTTCGCGGCTGAAGGTTATGCACGCGCCACTGGGTTCCCTGGTGTTTGTATGGCTACCTCTGGCCCTGGAGCGACTAATCTTATTAGTGGTCTTGCTGATGCTATGGCTGATAGTATTCCAATTGTTGCTATTACAGGTAGCTCAAGTCATCAAATCCTCCACTTGGATAATTTTAAACTCACAAATATTTAATACTGTTATTTATTCCATTTAATTGTTAGAGCTGTTAATATGGGTTAGTTCAAGTAAAATTTATTTTGGATACCTTAATGAGTTTTGGAATTTGATGGGTCAAGTTAGACTAATCCATTATTTTGGTGGCCAAAAAAACATCAATTCCAACTCATTACTGAATTAGGTACGGGCTGTGCCAAATCAGCCAAAAAAAAATAATCTAAATCTATTTTTTTTTGTAAATTTTTAATTTAAATAATAATTTTAAAATGTTATCATAAATATCTATAAAATAATATTACATGTTGTTACTATGCAAATATCTTGGGTATAACTTAGGACTGTTCATGGTTATGGTTAAAAAATCAAATCGAACCGCAATCCGAATCAAACCAATTAAAAAATTCGATATTTGGTTTTAATTTTGGTTTTACTAAAAAATAACTGCAAAAATAATCAAATCAAATCGATAAATTATATATATAAATTTTATAATTATTTATATATTATTCATAAATAAAATATAAATATTTTGTTAAATTTTAAGTAACTTAAGTCTTTAACTTTACCAATTTCTCAAGTCCAACACTTAAATTTTAGCCCATCTATTACAATCATAAGTCCAAGTCCATCAAAATTCATTACTTTAGTCTTTACCTACCATACCAATTCATAAAATAGTTACACTTTCTCTTAATTGAATCACTTTGTTCGTGTAATGATAATTTACGTATTGTTTAATTGCTTAATTGAACCAACAATAGATTTTCAATAGATTGTTCATGTACTAGGTGTTTGTGTCTATTAAGATACGTATGTCCTAAAAAAATTATTATATTCAAATTGAAAAAACCAGAAAAACCGAACCAAACCGACGGTTATTTTTTCGTTTGGCTTGATTTGGTTTTAGATATTTAAAAAACCGACTAGATTGGTTTGGTTTTGGTTTTAACGAATAACCGATCCAAACCGAACCACGAAAACCCCTAGGTACAACCTACAAGAAAATGATCTTAGCCCAACCCTATCAAATCACGGGTTGGGTTGGGCCTAGCCCAATTTATCATAATATTCATAGTAATTGATATTTAATATTTAATTTTGAGAAAAAAAAAATGGAGAATAAGTGATTAATGCCGAAAGTAAACCATAAAAAAAATTTGTTTATATTTGATGTGCTAAAGCCTAAAAGTGATAAATAAAAATATATTTTTAATAGAGTGAACAAGTAAAGATGATCCGGGAAAAAAGAGTAGTTCACTGATAAAATTTGTTTAGTCATGACCAAATTTTTGAAGCAAGACACTTGTTTAATTTGGTGCTAGTACTGCTACTCTTGAGTTGTTACCGTATATTACAGGTCAAGTTCCTCGTAGAATGATTGGAACAGACGCATTTCAAGAAATTCCAATTATTGAGGTAACTACATCAATTACCAAGCATAATTATCTAGTCATGGACGTTCACGATATTCCCAGGATTGTCCGAGAGGCGTTTTTCCTAGCTCGATCAGGACGACCTGGACCGGTTTTAATTGATGTTCCTAAAGATGTTCAACAACAAATGGATATTCCTAATTGGGATCAGCCCATGAAGTTGCCAGGTTATATGACTAGACTCCCGTTACCACCAAAAAAGACGCTATTGGAACAAATTGTTAGATTAATTTCCGAGTCAAAGAAGCCTGTTTTGTATGTTGGTGGAGGGTGCGTACAATCCAGCAATGAGTTAAGACGTTTTGTTCAGCTCACAGGTATGTATATCAATATTTGATATATTCTGATTGCCAGTAGAAATTTGGGGGCCTAAGATAACTGTCTTTTTTCTAACCTGTGCACTCAGGTATTCCTGTGGCGAGTACTTTGATGGGACTAGGAGCGTTTCCAACAGGGGATGAGCTTTCGCTTCAAATGCTAGGGATGCATGGTACTGTTTATTCAAATTACGCGGTGGATAGTAGTGATTTGCTGCTAGCATTTGGAGTGAGGTTTGATGATCGTGTCACGGGTAAATTAGAAACATTTGCAAGCAGAGCAAAAATTGTTCACATTGATATCGACTCCAAAGAGATTGGAAAAAACAAGCAGCCTCATGTATCTATTTGTACTGATATTAAGTTGGCGTTACAGGGGTTGAATTCGTTATTAATTGATATTAAGCTGAATTTCTCGCCTTGGAGGAAAGAGTTAACAGAGCAAAAATTGAAGTATCCTATGAAATACAAGTTTTATGGTGGATCTATTCCTCCACAATATGCAATTGAAGTCCTTGATGAGTTAACTAATGGAAATGCTATTATAACAAGTGGTGTAGGGCAACACCAAATGTGGTCTGCTCAATACTATAAGTACAAAAATCCAATGCAGTGTTTGACATCTGGTGGATTCGGAGCGATGGGGTTTGGATTACCTGCTGCAATAGGAGCAGCTATAGCAAGACCAGATGCAATTGTTGTGGACATCGATGGGGATGGTAGTTTCATGATGAATGTGCAAGAGTTAGCAACAGTTAGAGTCGAGAATCTTCCTGTTAAGATGATGATTCTTAATAATCAACATTTGGGAATGGCGACACAGTGGGAGGATAGGTTCTATAAGGCGAATAGAGCAGATTCTTATCTCGGAAATCCTTCTAACAAGGCACGGATTTTCCCTAACATGTTGAAATTCGCGGAGGCTTGTGATATACCTGCTGCCCGAGTGATTAATAATAATGATGTTAGAGATGCTATACGAAAGATGTTAGACACTCCTGGACCTTACTTGTTGGATGTGATTGTGTCTCATCAGGAACATGTCTTGCCTATGATTCCCAGTGATGGGGCTTTTAAGGATGTTATCACGGAAGGCGATGGGAGATGTTCCTACTGATATTTCGCCTACCAAATTCTGATTTGACAGTAAGAATTGTATTCGAAGAACAGGGGATACAGTATTATTAATAAGAGAGACGCACAGACTAATTAATGATCAATTTAAATAAAATGATGTTAGTACGCTTTCCTGTTGTACTATGAAATTGTAGTTACTATTTGTTTGCTTGAAGCTTTACGTAATCGTCTTGTCTTCAATTGGAATAGTAATAATTTTAGTTATCTGTAAAAACATCCCATGGACAAGCGAAGATTCTTTGATTCCTTTTAAACCATAACTGGTAGATACATCCTGCTAAAAGCATTCTGAAGATCTCTGTTTTGCTGAATTTACCTTCAACATTCTGTTCTATGCCCATTTTAGTTCCTCAGCACAGCCAACTAATACTTCACGGGTCACTCAATAAAACATAAACAACTTTTTGCGGCAATAAATATTGTTTATAATCTTTAGCGACATTTACAAAGAGTGTTAATTGCCACTAAAATGACTTATTTAGCGGCAATTAAGCAATTGTCATTAATTAATTATCGCTAAGGATCATTTTTGGTGCAGTGTTCCTATCCATTTGAATCTTCTTTACCAGATTCATAGTACACACGAGTATTGACATGAAAGAATATGTGTCGTATACTTTATCTTCATCATAGTATGATTAGCAACACCTCATTTATGCAACTTATGATCTTTCATTCTCGGGTACATATTTCTGATTGAGAATTTGTCCATGCTACATCTGCTCAGTCAAACACCATTCATCGAAAAATTATACTGTTTTATATATATATCAAAATCAAGTTTTACGTACATATTTAAATTTTGAACACCCTTAACAAAAATTTTGATTTCGCGGTGAAATATTCTTTAGCCTTCAAAATTTTCCTAATGGTCCAAGAGGCTTGTGCAGGGCCACCTGCAATATAAACTTCGTGTGTTCATTGTATCAAGAGCCACTCTGTTTTGAGGCATACATTTCAGAGAAGTTTGCATATTTGATGTCAAATTATCTCAATTAGTTGTTACATTAAGGGCCTATTTGGAAAGTCATCCTGGTAATTGGATTTGGTGTAATTGGGTGTAATTACATTGTCTGTCCTGTTTGGTTTGACACGTGTGTCTACTTATTCAATTTTATACAAGTTTAAGTGTCTATTTGTGTACACTGAAAGTTATAGGACATAGTTGTTCATTGAAGCCAATTTAAGGGTCATAGTTATGTATAATGCCTGAAATACACCTCACAAAGTTATGTTCAACAACAATATCATAATCACTCAAAGTGAAAAGAGTACCTCATTCATCAAAATATTAGTCTACCTACAAATAAAAAGAAAATGACTATTTATACTAAATTTTGGTAAATCCACTAATACATAAATGCTCTAAAGCTTGGACTGAATTAAAGGTAGTGCGTGCCAAATTACAAATGTGGCCTCCAGCATTCTTCATGGCTATTCTGATTAAATTTTATAACAGAGTAGGCGTTATTTCACTTAATTATCAAGTTATGTTAATATTAGATCAATAAAGATCACTTCTTTAGCACAAAAATAGACATGGTATTTAGAATGTTATTTTTGAGTTTCATATTAAAAGTTAAATACACGATATTTTCTTATCGGATTTGGCTCCCCTCTAGTCTTATAATTTTGACATGTGTCCTAGTAGTAACCAAAAGAATTTAAATATGGTAAACAGAGAAGGTGTAACAACAGGACACATATTACTTACTACTTCCTCCGTCCATATTTACTTGTCCATATTTTTTATTTGACGATAAGGAGCACCTAGAATCCTAATACTAGTACAAATTATTACATTTGTAAATGAAACTTCACACACACATATATATCGATAAACAAATCATGATTCATGTCCTAAAGAGATTGATTTTTTCTTGCCAATATTCTTCAAGGCAGAAGAGACAATTTTACCCATCTTTTCAACAGCCATGGCCTTCACTGACTTTTGTTCTTTGGGAAAAACACATCCACTCTTGGCTTTGTGTGGAAACACTCCATTATTTTTCTCAGCCATCTTCTCTCTTTCTTTATGTGAATGTTTGTGAGAAAAAGAGCTTTGCTTATATACTTACTTTGTGATTATTTGGAAGATTTTATAGAGGGAGCTAATAAGGCTTTGTATTGTGGTCACTCATGAAATTAAATTTCACATAAGGTTGATAGGGAATTCAAGCTCATAATTTCTTGCATGGTGTGTACATATGTGTGCAGTCTTTTATGTGTTTTTCTTATACCCATATTTAGAATATAGAGGAGTGAATGTTTTCCACAAATAAGTGATAACTACTTTCTTAGTCCCAATTCATTTGATAGTGTTCCTTTTCAGTCTAAAAAATAATGACATATGATATAATTTTAATTTTTTTATTTGTTCATAATGATGAGATAATTTATAGTTACAAGAATTTTAATGAATTATTTTAAATCACAAGATTTAAAACTCAAAAAAGTTATTTCTTTCTTTTTTCACGAGTTAAATTTATATTGAATCAAACAGCTTCACATAAATTAAGACGAAAAATACTCCTAACAATTACACTGTATGTTAGAAGGAGAGTCCCACCAACTCCGCGTGAGGTGCGTGTTAGACTGTTAGAATGTGTAAAGGATAGACACATCAATTTACTTGTCATACAAGGCTCCCAAAAAAATGAAACCAAATTTATTCACTTTATACCAAAAATAGATATTTTATTTATTCATTTTAATAAATGATAGTAACATTATTATTATTTCTCATATTATTCTTAGTATTATAAAACCATATGAAATAGTAATAATCAAGTTTAGAGTTTCAAAATATTATTAATTTAGCATATATCCCTCTCATTTTTCTCTAATCTCGCTCGCCGCTCTCACTCTTTTGTCACTCGTCACCCTCCCCCCTCTCTGCATCTATTCTTCACCCCTCTCATGTCTTCTCCAGCTTCCTCTCTCTCTTAATATTTCTATAATATATAATAAGGTCACATAATATGTAATTAAAATTATCTCTTGATAAGTATTTAGTTAAGATTTTCTAAAAAAATTCTTTTATTATATGTATAACCAATACCCATATTTTCTTTCATTTGTTAGTTTATAACACACCACTATTTTTTATAAATCAAGTATACATGCAGTGATGTACAAGAGTATCGACGATGTAGATATAGAGATTAAACTATATCAAAATTTATGATGTTTTTCTTAATTCCAAGTGCTTATTAAAAAAAAATCATTCTAATAATCTTAACATAAATTTTCCAATATTTTCTTATGGATGTCTGTAATTTACATTCATAATTTTCTTTTATTATATTGCTTTGTCAACTCTATAATTATTTATTACCGAAAAACATGTATAAATGTACGCAGTAAGTTTAGTATAGCATTTTTATTTATTTATTCAAACAAGAAGGGACATAAATCAAACCTCCGAAAATTACAATTCGAAGTAACACCAAAAATTGAGCTTCCAAAATTCTAACAAGAACCGTTTGAACTATAGGGAACTAAGATGAAGATGATCATCTCTTCTGTAAAGCTTGATGATCACTTGATAATTTTAGCATAGAATAAGTGTCATGTTAACACATATCATTTCCAAAGTAGATGATTTTTCTTTTAATTATTAATATTATTATAATTATAATTAATGCGGCATCCGGAAATATGTTTTTATATATGCCTATATATATATATATACTAGAACTATTTTTACTTCAATCAATGGGATTAATAGATCATGAGCTATTGTTAAGTTTACTTTTCAGGCAATTTTTATTGTTTTAGCTTTACTAAATTTTCTCATAGAAATATCATACTCAATTTGACCCTTCAATGAAAATTTAAAAACAAAAGATTATTTGTTCAATCCATGATTAAGTGAATAATATAAAATAGTAAAAGATATTTTCTTTATTTTAGATCACAAATTTCAAAAATCTTTCTTAATGTCTTAAATTTTGTCTGTATTAACTACCTTTAAGTTGGAGCTTTGGTTTCCCTTCCTCCTCTTTGTTGGTTTCGAAAGTGATTAGGGCATCATGCGGAAATGTACAATTGCAATTCATATGGTTGATAAATCAGATGATAAATAAAAGAATACTAAAAATATCTTATTAATATAGTTTGGTCGAGCGACCTACATATTATAAAACTAATATTGAAAAAACATAAAGATGTTTAGGAGAAAATCTCTACATAAACAAGACTCTCTAAATGACTACATTGCGGATGCTATTGTGTAATGTTATGAGAATAGATCTCCAAATTTTTCCTCTAAGGAAAGAATAAACCAAATATATATGGAATAAAATAATGTTTTCCTTTCACGAAAAGTTAAAGCATTTATGGTAATACTTTGTTTATCCTTTAAGGAAAAAAAACTTCAAATAAGGTAAGAAAATCAGGGCAAATTGATTTGAAACCACATTGAACCTGTCTTCAACCTCTATTAACCTTGGTCATTGAAGCATAGCTCTGATACCACTTGTTGGGTTCGAAAGTGATTAGGGTGTCATTCGGAAGCTTACAGTTGTAAATCATATATGGTTGATAAATCAGACGACAAATAAAAGCATACTAAAAACATATTATTAATATTGTTTGGTCAAACGACCTACATATTATACAACTAATATTGAAAAATCATAAAGATGTTTAGGAGAAAATCTCTCTATAAACAAGACTCTATAAATGACTACATTGTGGATGTTATTGTGTTGTGTCATGAGAATAGGGATCTTCAATTTATAGATCTCCAATTTTTTCCTTTAAGGAAAGAATAAACCAAATATAAAAGAAAATAATGTTTTCCTTTTAGGAAAAGTTAAAGCATTTATGGTAATACTTTGCTTTTTCGAAAAAAATAAACTTTAAATAAAATAAGAAAATCAGGGCAAAACTCTAACAACATTTGCATCCCCTTGTTACTAGAGGTAAGGTTTGATCCCCCCTCTTGTATTTTTTTTGCTTAAATAATACACAAGGTAGGGGTCTGGACCAAACCCCCACCACCACGAGAGGTGAAAGCCTAGGTGGATAGTTTCTATAAGAAAAAAATCAAACTACATCATATAAATTGAGACAAGGGGAATACATGTTCTTACTACTATTTAGATATGAATAAAACATAATGATGGGAGAAACAAAAAAAATGATGTTTTGAATTTCCTAAAATGAAAAAAAAAAAAAAAAACTGTGTCCACTTAGATTGGGGAGGTCAAAAAAGTAAAAAAAAATAATACGATTCAGCTTCTCTAGTCTACTTTGCGACTAATACGAATAATTGCTTGACCATATATGTAACAAGGGAATGGGAGGTAAAAAATCAGTATATATTCCACAATGTTACCACCAAAAAAAAAAGTAGAAGATTGAACAAGAAGCTTCTTCATCTTAATTCTGTATAAATATAATGACTTGCAAAACTGAAATATTAACAACATTCAAAAAACACTAAAATCATTATAACAAGAGAGAGAGAGAGAGAGAGATGTCAACACATAAAGGATCAATTAATGGAAAAGAAAGAATGGGACATGAAGGAAGTGAGACAAGCAATGGTGTGTTTCCTTTTAAGGGTAAAGTTGGGAGTATGTTTCCTAAAGAGCACAAGTCAGTGAAGGCTATGGCATGTGATAAGTTAGCCACAGTTTTCATTTCTCCTTTCAATATATAGATACTTATAACATAAACCTAGCTAGTTAATTATATATATGAACTTTTGTAGAAGGCTAGCTACGATAATTAAGGATATGGTTGATGTTTAACTTAATAGCTTCATGCATGCATGTAATGAAATTGAATTTGTGGGACCCAAGATATTGTCTCCCACTAGAATTCTACATATATATAAGCTAAACTTATAATATATGTAATATATATGTTAATCTTGGTATGTCTTTCCCTCTTCAGCACTGAAACATGTTTACAGTATAATCATATGCATATATACTGACCAATTTGTCCTAATTGTTGGCTCTCAAAACTTCATCATACTTAGTAATCAATTAACTTGGGGTATGAACCTTTTTACACAACTCTTGGTAACTATATTCCCTTGAATATTGTATCCAGGGCCGGCTCTTGCCTTTGTAAAATAAGGCTTATGCCTTAGGCCCCAAATTTTGGGGGATCCAAATTATTATCAAGAATAAATTATGTGTTAAATTCTTTTAGAAAAAATTGATTAATTATGATAAAAAAATATATTATTTTACTCACTTTAACATCTTTTATACTTTGTTAAAAATAAGAATTAATAGTGAAAAGTGTTGAACAAAGTAAATTACAATTTTTTTTATTTCTTTTTAAATTTTAGTTTCAAACATTACAACAAGCATATTAAAATGGTGTATACCAAGTCATCAACTTCTTGAATCAGATTCTGTGGTTCTAACTCTTATCTTTATTTAATATTTGTCAACTTATTACTTATAAAATTATGTTAACAATTCATATAATAATTGTCTCACTGAAAGGATATTTTCAATGTTGAATTGATAAAATATTACCTAAAATCAATAACTGAAAAACATTATTAAATACTAATAATTTTCATCTAAATAGTGTAAGAAAAATAAATTTTGAATAAATATGTATACAAAGTTTGTTTATATTGTAGGCCTCAAATTGAAATTTCGCTTTAGGCCCCCAATTACGTTGAGCCGCCCCTGATTGTATCTTGTTAATAATGGTGATCATCGTATAGTTATTGATCATTCTCGTGTTTTGAACAAAATCATGAACATATATAGCTTAGGAACATAACCTCTTGGTGAGTCCTTCATTTCGTTAGGGTGTCATTTAAAACGCGGATTAAATAATCCTGGAATTATAGTGTCTAAATTGATTTATACATCACTATAGAGAAATGGAATAAAATAGTCTCAAGTTAAATGGAATAAAATGGATATCCACAATATATAATTAAGTTTGGAATATATTTGGTTGAAGATAAATTTATACCGTCCAAAAGGAAAGTAAGTCTTGCTCGAACTCGTGTGTTTCAATTCATGCAGCATAATCCGATAGGACACTAAATTTGAGGGGAAAATCTAGATTTTTGAAACTTGTGATAAAAACATGACATAGTATTTTTTTATAATTATTGCTTCCACCGTCTCAAATTATTAGTTGTAACTTCTTAAAACATTTGTCTCAAATTATGTTTTATGTTACTTGACCCCTACACTAAAAGTAGAGATCAAGTTCTCTCTGTCCAACAATAGTTATTCACTATTGACTTGATATGCCCCTTAAGAAACAATAAATAATAGGGGTAATATTACTATATTATCGTTTAACTTTATTAAATTTAAAGCTTTGAAAAATGTGTTACATGATAAATACTCCCTCTGTCCCTAATTATTTGACCACTTTTGAATTGACACACATATTAAGAAAACAATGTTTGACATAGTGAGTTTACCATTTTACCCCTATTAATTATGAAGTTAATATATTAAAAACTTAAGATTTTCAAAAAGTTTTACATTTCTTAAAGTAATTAATTGAGGGTATAATAGGTAAAATAAATTGAATTGAAATTTTTTCAAAGTAATTAAATTACTTCATATTCATTAATTGAAAACTTGAGTTAAAATAAATAAATAAGGGTAGAATAGTAAACTTACTTTATTTCTTAACGCACGTAAAATCTAAAATGATGATATATAAATAGAAACAGAGAAGTAACAATATTTGATAAGAAATACATAATGTAAAAAACATAAATACTAAAATATTTATAATAATCATCATTAATATCATGCACATAAAAAAATTCAAAGTATAATTACTTTTAAAATAAATAAATATATATATTTAAATGATATCATCGACCATTATCATACTCTTTCGTTTAAAAAAGAATGACCTCGTTTTCTTTTTAGTCAGTTTCAAAAAGAACGATCTCTTTCTTTTTTTTGTAACATTTTAATTTCATCTTTACACGTGACATGTTTTAGGCCACAAGATTAAGGAGTAATTTTGTACATTTGACATAACTTTAATTTAGGACCACAAGATTAAAATTTTTTCTTTATTTTCTTAAACTTCGTGTCAAATCAAACTAGGTCATTCTTTGTGAAATAGAGAGAGTAATAAGTAATAACTAACGAGAAAATGCTACTTGTGTTTGGTATATTTATATTCATGCTCTTTCTAATTTTATTTTTATTAAACTGGTTAAGAAATATATTTTTTATTTTCATTAATTAAGTCAATGTTTTTAATATTTTATTTATAACAGCTAAATAAGATTTAAATGTCAAATAGGTAAATAACACCTCATTATAAGGGCCATGAATATGATGAGTGATGACGCCATGAAGTTGACGTAGATTTTGGCACGTCATGAAACTTTTGTTTCTATCTGTAGGCCCCACTTTTACTTTATTGGCAGCAGCCTTCACCACTTGCAATTTTGGGCCCACCAAAGAACACGTGGTAATATACTGCTCTTTGTTTAATTTCAGCAACAAATTGGACCATTAAAGCAACGAAAACTTCTAGATAAAGGTATACCAAATTATCTTTCAATATTCTACATTGACTAAGTTATTTTTATGCTGTATATTTTATTAACTTATGAAATTCTAAGGGCATCTTCAATCAAATTCTCTATTTTACTCTTTAAATATAAAGTTTTTTATTTTTTCAGACAACTAACTCCAATTCAATTCTTTATTTTACTCTCTAAAAAAAATCTTTTTCTCTCTCCTCAATATTATATTATTATTTCTATTTCATTCTTATTTTCTTATTTCATACTATAAATCCTTTATTTCTTTTTTCCCAAATAATTACTTTATATAATTTAACGTGATATAAAATTATTTTTGAAGTGAAATAGAGAGTGTGGATAGTAGCTCTCCAAATTTGGAGAACTACTATTCAACTCTCTAAATTTGAAGAATAGAGGGTGATTTGGAGATGGGTTGGAGTGCCCATTCTCTATTTTACTCTCCAATTATAGAGAATGGAGAGTAAAATAGAGGTGGATTGGAGATGGTCTAACAAAAATGATTGACCGCTCAATAAAAAAGAGATTCTGACAATATTTTTTAAATTAGAATTGCGGATTTGAAATTAGAGCTTACTCAATAATTTAGAGTGTTTAGTATTCACTTTGAGGTTTCAATCTATGATTAAACGACGGCCATTTAGGGGAGGATTTTGCTCCTTTGCTACTTACTTCAGGAATTACTAATGCTTGAAGCGTCATAGCGATATTTATAAAA
>JAJOOO010007335.1:0-47690 GCA_029582685.1 Solanum piurae
TAAACTAACAATACAATACAATACAATACAATAGGTAACAACCATCCTAACAAGGTGTTAGCGCATTGTCTTATTTCTTTTTTCACATTAGTAACCTTGCTTTTAAGTTTCATTTTCGTGTTTTTCGAGCACTATTACAAAGGCAATTTGGTAAACCTTTTTTGAACTTAGATTTCTAGTCCAGTGATCCTTTGATCACTAGAAACCACCTCTTCTCTTTTTTCTTTCTTTTTCGACCCCACCTAGTCGTAAACTATTGCTCCAACAACTTTTTCCAATAATGGTACCTTTTTTCGACAATTTTTCAGGGATTCTTTGATTCCGTGCGAGCATAGGACAAATCTAAGCTTACCAAAGTGAGTTTCAGTTCACTAATTATGTTGGACCAACCCACAGAGCCGATGTTTTGACCATAACAGAAGGCATCTCAAATATGGAGAACATCATCGAAGTTCTTTGCTTGCGTCTATGACCCCTGCTATTGTCCGACAACTTTCAGGTGACTACCCACCTCTTGGGGAGTCGAAATTTGATGTTGGTGTGAAGTTGAAGGGCGATAAGGGTTTTAAGGAAAGAGGGAGATTGCCAAATGGCGTTGACAAGTCCGACGAAGTGGGTCATTCAAAACTTGACATCGACAAGCTCGCTACTGGTGGAGGAGGCACTCATTAGGCCGATATGGCAGTCATACGTCCATAAACTCTTGAACAAAGAGGGAGACATTGTGTTAGAAAATTAAAGCTCTTCGCGTCGTTGTGATTTTGGGTATTGTAGGGGTATATCGGTTGAGGAGGTGAAGGGTGCTATTCATAAGATGAGTAGGGGAAAGGTAATTGGGCCAGACGAGATTCTAGTGGAATTTTGGAAGAGTGCAAACTGGGCATACTTGGAGTGACTGACTGGTTGTTTAATGTCATTTTTAAGACAACAAAAGTTCCTGAAGAATGGAGGTTGAGTATACTGGTACCCTTGTACAAGAACAAGGGTGACTTTCATAATTGTAATAACTATGCCCCCAAGGCCTAGCTCAAGTGGCAAAAGGTGGAGGATTTGTGGCTTAGGTCGCAGGTTCAAGCCCCACACCATGCAAAGCGAAGCTTGTTATTTAAGTGGAGAAGGGTAGAGGGGCGGGCCCATTATCCACCGAGTTTAGAAGGTTGTGATTGGTCCAAAGGGCAGGTCACAGACGGATTTCTCGGTTATCAAAAAAAAATTTAAATTTTTTTGTAATAACTATAGAAGTATCAAGTATTAACCCACACGATGGAAGTTTTGGAGAGGGTGGTGGAGATGAAAGTTATGAGGGGCGTATATATTATTGAGAACTAGTTTAGATTCATGTTGGGGTTATCAACTACGTAGGTCATTCATCTTGCTAGAGGTGTATGATGAAGGACATGTATGATGGAGCCAAGACCCGAGTCAATATAGTGGGATGAGACTCATGCTTGGAGGCCAGAGGTGTATGATGGAGACAAAACCCGAGATTAGGACAGCCGACAGTGGGATGAGAGTCTGACCACTTCCCATTTGTGATGGGTTTGCACCAAGGATCACTCTTAGACCAGTTTTATTTTCCTTGGTGATGGATGAATTAATGCGGCATATCCAAGGTGAGGTGTCCTAGTGTATGTAATTTGCGGATGACATAGTTCTGATTGACGAGACTCACAATGGAGTTAATGCTAGACGTGAGGTTTAGAGACAAATGAGTCTAAAGGGTTTAGGTTGAGCAGAACCAAGACATAGTACTTAAAGTGCAGGTTCAAGGATGCGTCCCATGAGGCTAGCGTGGAATAGAGGCTTGACGCCCAGGCTATCCATAAGAGATGATGTTTCAAGTATCTTGGGTCTATAATTCAAGGTAATCAAGAAATTGACAAGGTTGTCACACACTTTATTAGTGCAGTGTGGATGAAATAGAGGCTTGCATTCGGTGTCTTGTGTGATAAGAAGGTGCCACCAAGAGTTAAAGGTAAGTTCTACGAAGAGGTGGTTGGACCAACTATGTTGTATGGGATTTGAGTATGGGCTAGTCAAAACTCACATGTTCAGAATTGAAAGTTGTGGAAATGAGGATGCTGAGACGGATGTGTCGGCATACTAGGAGAGACAGAATTAGAAATGAAGATACTTGGGACAAGGTGAGAGTGGCTTCGCTAGAGAACAAGATGAGGAAGGCAAGGCTAAGGTTGCTCATGCATGTGAAGAGGAGACGCATGGATGCCTTGTGTGAAGGTGTGAGATGTTAACTTTGGTGAGTTTTAGGAGAAGTAGAGATAGGCCGAAGAATTATTGGAGAGAGGTGATTAGACAAGACATGACACAACTTTAGCTTACTGGGGACATGACATTAAATGGAGGGTTATGAAGGGCACAAATTAGGGTAGAAGGTTAGTAGATAGTTGTGTGTTGCCTAGCTTTTTAGTAACTAATTGTGTGTTGACTGTTGCCTAGCTTTTCCTTTCATATCAGTAGTAGTATGTACTCTACTCTTGTAGGCTCTTGTCCTTTAATTTTCGTTACTATCTGTCGTACTTCGATTGCCTTACTATTTTGTCGTAGTGATTGTTCATTTCTTTTCAGCAAACTGTCATGCTTTTTAATATTTTTTTTCACCCCAAGGGCAGAAGGAGTTCGAAATGACTCTCTCGTCCAGTCCATGAAAATGCCCCATGGCTTTTTCGCTTCTTATTTCTTTTTTTGGACTGCTTTGATATGCTTACTCTTGAGTCAAATGATCTATCAGAAATAACCTCTCTACCTCCCAGGTAGGGGTAAGGTCTGCGTACACTCTACCCTCCCCAGACCCGCATGTGGGATACATTGGATATGTTGTTGTTATTATTATATTGTTGGATGCGGAAAACTGATACATAAATTGTTATTAGTTGGACCTCATTAATATGTTGTTCATTTGCAGGAAGCTGATACTTTAAAAATATTCTATGGTCTCGACGATATAAAAGGAGCAAGTGATATCATCATTGTAACTTCTGATTCACTCATCATTTCGTTTTTGAAAAGGCTTTTTCACTTCTGGTAATATCTATTGCCTACTTCTCTTATGTTAGGTTGAGGGTGAGATGGACAAGCTTGCTATGGAAGAAGCAGGCTTTCGGAATTGTGTGAGTGTTCCAGATGGCGCTCCTCCATCTATTTCAGATAAAGATTTGCCGCCTGTAGATAAGGTTTTTCTTCTATAGTTTGTCTTAACTATGAATTTTTAAGTAAATGCTTTATCATGAAAACTTTTGTGTTTATGGATCTGGTAACCAACTTTTGTGTTTATGGATCTGGTAACCAACTTTTGTTTATCTTTGAGAAGGATGTCTTATCTCAGCTCAATTCTCTTGCATTCAGTTTCTTAGTTTTTAATCAGCCTTTTATGGTATCAGGCTAGACTCTAGAGTTATAAATTCTAATTTTCCCCTTCTTCTCCCCCCCTCCCTCCCCCCTCCCTCTCCCTAATTGTAGTATGCCCATTATCTTGACCAGTTCATCCTCTTAGGGATTGCTTGGTAAGGTGTATAAGAATAGTGCGGAATATGGTGTATAGTAATGATGGTATTAGTAATGTCGAGAGTATTTCTTATGCAGTGTTTGGTTTGGTGTATTTAAAATAAAACATTGCATTTGTTTACAAATACGGTGGAAAGGATGTGGAAAGGCTTTGAGGGGGTAATTGTTACTTTAACCATGCTAATGCATGCATTAAAACCCCTTGCATTGCTAATACCATGGTTTTCCCATGTATTTAGTTATACATATCATAATACCAAATAGAATCTTGCATTATTATACATAGGTTGAAAAGATGTACCAAACAAAGTATTAGTAATACACAAAGCTAATGCATGGATTATTTTTTCTAATGCATCCTACCAAACTACCCCTTATTGCATTGTGACCATGTGTACCTTTTTCGATTCATGCATGTATTTACTGTGTATCCTCATCCACATTCTGCTGCTTTTGCTCCATCCTTTATAAGAGTGCAGAGAAGAGCTCTGCTCCTTATATTTGTTTAATTTAGCTGACATCTTAACATATTGTGGAACTAATGCTCCTTTTGGTGCATTTTGTGAAGCTAGGACACAAAATATCAGTATCTTTGGAACTGCAAAGAATATTTGGAAAAGGTTTGAAGAACCCTCTTTGCTGTTTATGTTTCCTATGTTATTATGTATCAGTCATGTAACAAGAAAGTTTTTGTTCTTTCACCATTTATAGGCATCTCGCATAATACTGGCAACTGATGGGGATCCACCTGGTCAAGCATTAGCTGAAGAGCTTGCCCGCCGGTTAGGGAGAGAAAGGTCTAGTCTACTTTATTCCAGTGACAATATGGTAGTTTTGATATATTATACCTTAATAATGAGTGCTCTCAACTTTTTCTCTTTGACAATGTAGGTGCTGGCGAGTTACATGGCCAAAAAAGAGCACTATAGACCACTTCAAAGATGCAAATGAGGTTTTCATGCATGGAATTTTCTTACCTATTTGTTTATAGGAGAAAAAAAAAAGAAATTCTTGAATCAGATCTTTTTTTATACTCCACGAGCTTTCTGATTTGTGATTGACAGTTGTGTACTTTCCCCAAGCCCCTTGGTTGGAATTTGTTCTGTTCAATTTTATGTTCTGATTTTTGATATGGAATGCAAGTTTATAGTTAATAGCAGTCTTGTTAAGTCTACTTTAATTTCAAGCACTAGTAAAACTGAGAGTTTTTTTTTTTTTTTTTGAAATTTAAAATTGAGAGTTGTTTTGAATGATGTTTCTCTTGTTTCTCAAAGTAGCATCTGTTTGCAAATATTGGTTGCATAACCACTTTGTAGTTCTCTCAATGAAATTACTCCATCCGTTACTGACACACAGTTATGTAATTCTATAGTCGGTTTATATCATGCCTCCACAATAATGTTCTTCCTGGGGCAAAACGAAAACCTCCTTTTTGATAAATATGGACAGGAGGTAAACTATGCTCATGATTTGACATGCACGAATCTTGGTAAACTATGCTCATGATTTGACATTCACGAATCTTTGTATGCTAGATCCTTTGTAACCTATTTCTAGCCATTATGAGTTTGATAATACTTTTCTAGCTGTCTTACTCATTTTAGTGCATCAAAGATACTCATTTCACCTGTTTTCTTTATGACTCTCCAGTAACCACAAGTTTATCCTTCTTCATTTGGGCATTAATAGGTACTTATGTGTCTGGGGCCTGGTGCCCTGAGGGAGGTTATTGAAGGTGCAGAGCTGTACCCAATACAAGGATTATTCGACTTTAAAAATTACTTTACTGAGATTGATGCATATTATCACCAAACAATTGGCTACGAGCTTGGGGTTCCAACTGGATGGAGGTCCTTAAATCAACTATACAATGTGAGTGGGTTCTTATTTGGGAACTAATTGTGTCTCTAGTCTCTCAGTACTTAAATAGGATAGGGATATATGTGTATTCATGCCAGGGATGCCAGCTACGTTGTAGGGGTTTGTGATATACCAATTAGATTTGACAATTATGTAAAGAAAGTTTAATGGAAGGTTTTCTTTTTGGGTATACTTTTGGAGCATATGTGATATCCCAGTTAGCATAGATAATCTTCTTTGTATTATATTCTCTTCATTTTTTGTACACTTGTATTAGAGGATTTTGTGTATCACTTCAATAAGGTTATTTACTTAATCAAGTCCCCAAGGAGGTGGTCTAGCAGTTGAAAAGTTGGAGTGGTAACCTTGACAATCAAAGTTCGAAACCAACAGAGCAAACACAAGGTTATTTCTTCCCATCTGCCTAATCTTGGTGGGCTGAATTACCTGGTACTCCTGCTGGTGGGAAGTAGTGGGTACCTGGTGGAGATTAGTGGAGGTGTGCACAAGCTAACTTGAACACCAGTGTTATCCAAATAAAATAGTTACTTAAATTACAAGGCAAAAAAGTAACATAGTGAACAAAAAAAAGATGAGAGATTCTGGGGAATGGAGAGGGATGGTACAGTGTTAACTTGCCTTGTGACACTAGTATATTACCTAAAGACGAGGTACTGAAGTAAAGAACCAAAACGACTGAACTGTCCCCGAGAAATGATACATAATCCTATTCTTCAGCATAACATTCTGAAAACATATTATTATTCTAGATTGAGACTTTATTATTGGCATATCAGCATGAAACCAAGACATGAAATCCTACAGCCTGGCTGATTTTTGTTTCTTTCTTGTTGATTCTGTACAGGTTGTGCCTGGAGAGTTGACTATTGTTACAGGAGTCCCAAACTCGGGGAAGAGTGAGTGGATTGATGCTCTTTTATGCAATCTCAATCACAGTGTTGGCTGGAAATTTGCACTTTGCTCTATGGAAAACAGGGTAGGCACTTATAAATCTGTTTCTCATCATATCAAGCTAGGATAAATGAGAGTGATTGAATTCATTAGAAATTAGTTGCCGAGTTGTTTTTGCTACCTCAGTTAACTAGAAGAGGCTTGTGATAAATGGATCCTACGAAGATTCTTAATTTACTCTAATGATACCGTCTCTATCATTGATGCCTTAGACTCATTATAGGGATAGGTCGGTATTACTAGAGTTCCTTATGTAAATATGGGTTTCAGTACAACCTATGTACTGTTCTACAGAAATACAAACAATTACCATTTTCAATAATTGTTACCCTCTAGAAAGATTTATTGGTAGTATAGCATTGCAGGATGTCATGCAAAAGATAACATATTTCTGCATTATCTGGATCTTCTATTTTACTCAAAAAATTGAAGTTCCAAGATATATAACCTGTACAAGGATTAGATTGCTTAAAGTTTTATGGGGTATTTCTAAAAAAATAAAATAAAATAAGTGATTTACTTTTGTGCCTTGCTTATTGGTTGAAGATTGCCTAGATCCCTAAATCATTCTGCAATTTGGATAAGCATAAGTAATGTTTTACTCCTATTGTACTAACTAGGTGTTGAGAGAATCCTTAAGTCAAACCGTTACAGTCCTACTTGTCTTTACAAGCTTGTTTGGTTTGTGTAAGCTGTATTAGTTAAAGGGGGGGATTGACTTTTTCAGTATGCGTCTTGAGTTTTTCTGTCGTAATCGAGATTAGATTAGGGTGGTCAGTGTCTTTTTTAGGTCAAGGGACGGTTTTCTTTTTTTCTTCTATCTAGCTTCTTAGGAAAGTACTCTTGATTCCGATTCGGATTCTTTACCTTGTTGAAATTGTGTCAACTCCATTAATCAACTATTCATGTGTGAGTTTCACATTCATATGTGAGTTAATATTATCGTATGAAGCCTAAAAAAGTTTATCCTCCCCATATTGGTGCTGGGTGGTGTTAGATACAAAAGGGTTCCCGCATCTTAATGGATGATGACGGTAAAGAAGCTAGAGCAAAGAGTCAAATTCAGATAGGTTGTTGAGCATTGGTGCGCTGAAAGAGAAGTCAGTAAGTTAGTGGATACTACAAAGAGGAGGTGAGTTGATATTAGGTCGTTGTATGTCTACAAGACATTAAAGAGACGAGAAAAAGGCTACTAACTTGGTACAGCCCATGTACTGATCTGTTTCTATCAATAGACACAAAGTTACCAGTTTCAAAAAAAAAGATAAAGGCTACTAACTTGGAATATAGTTTTGTCGATAAAGAAGTCAACAGAGTTACTAGATATCTTAGAAAGGGAAGAGTTGATGTTCACAGTTCACACAAGTTAATCCGACGTTTTAAATTAAAATATCATGGTCTTATGGTATATATGTAAAAGTACGAAGAGTGAGAATTAGCATTGAGCTAGTATTTAAGGGTAAAGTTGAAGTAAAGAAGAATTGGTGAAAGGGGTGAGGGTTTGACCACTATGTTTCAACATATCTACAAGATGAATATCGTGTAAATTTGGATATTAAGTCGTGCAACTTTAGACAAGATTTGAAATAATTACATCCAACAAAAGGTTCAAGTACCACAACAGGGATAAACTGAGAGAAGATTGTCCGAGTTGGTTTGACCATGTCTTACATTGATATCCCAAAACACTGGTTTATAAGTGACGACATTACAGTGATGAAAGGTATTAAAAGATACGAATCACATGGAAGAAATTATCTCATGTTTTTTTTTTTGATAAGTGCATTCCTCATTGATGTCGGTGTCGCATGAGCCTGGCCAGCCCAAAAATTATCTCAAGAATATCAATCTCTTGAAAATTAGCAGATCACTATTGGGTTTTGTCTTATATTGGTGTTGGTTGGTGTTATATTTTCTGACTGGTTGAACCAAGAGTATGAATAGACCACGGTTTAAGTGCTTGTTAAAGTTCCTTTTCCTTCTGTTGAGGATGCATGAGTCTGTCAACATGAAGAGAGACCGCGAGGTGTCCTGTTGTATCAGGCTTTAATTGAGAACTGTGTGTTAACTGTCTCTCATGAGTCATGAACAACCAAAGACGATCACTTCTGACAAGATTACTTGCATTGTGATTATTGTGGAAAGCCAAGACATACAAAGGAGACATGTTGAAAACTACATGAAAGAACAACAAGAGGTCGTGGGGGGAAACGTGTGCCCATCAAGGGGTTTGGCTAATATTGTAGAAAATGTGGAGACATTCAGAGGAATGGTTTCGGGAGAAACTGTGTCTTTGGATGAAATTTATCATCTTTGCTGACTCCTGAAATTTGACTTGCCTCTGTTGCCACATCCTAAGTTGCTCAGACTTTTTACTTTTGGTGCCACACTCATGTTGACACAACATCGGTGTGGGATTCTTACCAGATCTAGTTAATCAATTTTGGGTACTTAGACCAAAATTGATAGAGAAATTCAAGACACATGCAATGATTTCTGAAACATCAAAACATTAGTTAGGGAAATCATAATTTAGGCATATGTTTTTTTCTATCGTCAAAAATATTTGGATTAGAAAGTCAACATCCAGAAGGTGCTTTAATGATATTTACAAGTCAACATCACTGCTAAGTGCTAACTGCGCAATGAACTCAAGAAGTCTATCATGACTTCTATATCATTTGGAACAGTCATCTCACACAAAAAAGTAAGAGATGCATTTGTGCTTAATAATAATGACAGATTCATACTTGCTCTCAAAAAGTCGTGCATTCCTTTCCTTCCAAATTGTCCACCATAATTTAGGCATATTTTCATAACTTTGATATTTGAATTATTTTAGCCGAATCCTGCATCTGTATCCATATCCTCGAATCTTAAAATTTAGATCATGAAGGATCCAACCTCTACATCTGCACTCATATCGGACGCCTATCCCCCAGTCCGAGCAACTTAAACCACATCTAATTATATGCAATCAGGTACAACAAACCTTGCTGCTCACTGATTGAGGATTTTAATTGTTAGAAATCTCTTAACTCCTCATGTTGTCTTGGGAAATCCTCACCTAATGATCTATTTTCCGTGGTTGAGTTAGTCCCAAAGTCTATTTTTTTTATCATGATATCAGTATCAAACCCATTCCAATTTCGGTTTACTCGATGTTGGGCCTCCATATTATGTGTTTACACTTTAGTTGGTAGGTCTAAGACGTGCAACAAGGTGGTTAAAGTCCCACATTGGTTGTCGGATGCAAAACTGGTCTCCTTTTTATCGTCTTAGACACTCCTCACCTTATGAGCTAGTTTTTGGGATAAAGTTAGGCCTAAAGTCCATCTCTTATTAGTAATGAACAAGTTAAAGTGGAGCATAGTGATATGGAGAATTCATTTAGCCGAATCCAACCAGATTGTTATTTAGGCATAGATGATGTTGTATAAATCATGTTAATTTTTGGTGTTTGATTGTGTTAAAGTCAAACTTTGAGCTAATAATGACAGGTTACGTACGAAGTTAGTTAATTTCGAATAGATTATTTAACAGTCACTTATTAGAATAATCAGATTCAATTTATGCTGTCAAACCAAGTAAATCCTACATCTTGAATTCTTGTGAAACAAGATGAAAATATTGCTTAAATAATGTTTCAGCTCGTGTAGTTTTGTTTTGGACCGATGTTAATACTTGCATTATTGTGTTGCCACCCCAAATGCTTCAAAGGTTAATTGTGTTTAGTACGGTTTCCCAATCATGCCTCTGACCATAAAATGAAATGTGAATAACCCGTCCTACTCTCTTTGAAAGAAGGGGCACTTTCGGTTTTGTCGGTGCGTGAAAGAATTTTTTTTCTCCATATTACTTTATCTTTCTTGAGTTTTATCATAGTCAACTATCACCTTGGTTTTTCTTCAGTGCTAAATGTGAGATTTTAAAATCTGTGAGAAAGAGCTGTTTTACAGCTCAGCCTTCACCTTTCACTAAATATTATCTCATAAAATTAGGGTAATCCACTTTTTTTTCCTTTTTACCAGAGTAAGGAACAACGTACCCTTCAGCGCATTCACCCTTGCTCAGTTGTGTTTGCTTGTTTTGCTTGTTTTTTCTTACTTTTTTTTTTTACTGATCTGTAGGTACGGGAGCATGCTAGGAAACTTTTGGAGAAGCACATAAAGAAACCTTTTTTTGATGTGAGGCAAGTAGGAAACATCCTATACTTCTTAAGTCTCTTTGTCATTTTCTTTTTAGTATTGCTACATGCAAGCAAGATGCCTTGCAACATACTTGTTGCATTACACCTTGTTAATTACATATTCGGTATCATTGAGAAAATGGAGATGGTGATAAGTTGCCTATTTGTACTCTAATTTGTATAATAGAATGTAGTATCATTCAGGCATTAAGTTTATAAGAATCTTGAGAAGACAGAGAATGGAAGTGCTATCTATATATTTAGAAGCTGTTTGACAAACTATATTTATGTGGAATAGGAGAAAAACATAAAATTCTCATGTTGTCTCATGTTGTTTTATATCTTTTGGTTGTTAGGTAGTTAAGTAAAATGGAAGGGTGATCCCTTGTCTCCATTTCTTTTCATACTAGCTAGGGAAGGAATGAGCTACCTATTGAATAAGGCAAGGGGTGTCTGGCTTACTCATCAACTGGAGGAAAAACTTGTTATTTCTCACCCAATGAAGTCACACAGACAACACAACAATTCTAGGTGGAGAAGTTTGTACTGTACCAACTACTTATTTAGGATTGCCACGGGGAGAAATAATTAAATCCAAAGGAATTTGGGAGGTGTTATTAGAAACTATGAGAAGAAATTGGCTAAATGAAAGATTTAGTACTGATCTCTTGGTGGTAGGTTGACACTCATTTACTCAGTCTTAGATGCTCCTCCTACATACATGATGTCATTAAGAGGCTGGACAGTATTAGGATAGCATTCCTTTGGTAAGGTAACAAAGAAAAGAAAAGGTTTCATCTAGTCAAATGGAAAGCTCTGACTTTTGGAAAGAAATTTGGGGGTCTGGGAATTAGGAATTTAAAGATTCACAATAAAGCTTTGAATATGAAATGGGTGTGGAGACTTACCAATGAGAATCAGTCATTGTGGGGTAAAGTTATAAATGTATAAGATGAGGAGGAAGACTAATGGGCGACCAAGGAGGTTGATACACCAGATGGGGTTAGTATATGGAGATCCACTGGGGCCTTTTGGAGTGAAATGAAGAGCAAACCAAAGATCAAAGTTTATGATGTTAGCAAAACTAGCTTTTGGGAGGCTATTGACATGGCATAGGGACTCTAAAATCACACTTTCCAGACATATTCAGTCTTGTGCTTACCAACAGAAGACTATAGAAGAAATGTGGACACCTCAAGATTGGGATATTACTTTCAGAAGACACTCAATGATTGAGAAATGGACAGGACAAAAGTTTTATATCATCCTTCAGTGGGTTATAGGCAGGGTAAAGCGTATTGAGGTGGCAAGGTTGCAACAGTGGTGACTTCAAGGTGAATGTAGCACACAAGATGATGAATCAGTCTAATCAGCAGATTGATAACTGGACTTGGAAGCATATTTGGAGAACTAGTATCCCACACAAAGTAGCTTATTTTGTGTGGCTCTTGGCTAAGAAAGCTGTCCTCCCCAAGAACAATTTAATGAAAAGAAAGATCACGATGTGTCCCAGATGCTTTCTGTCTTTAATTAAAGCAGAGTTCGCCATCTATGCCTTCATTGCAAAGTGACAGAACAACTGTGGAGAATTTTATTTGACCTTGAAGGCATATTCTGGATAATGCCCGGAAGATTACAAAAGCTTTAGAGTTGGGAAGAAGAAGGATCTATGGCAAATAACAGAAGTAGATGGAGAATTGTCCCTGCTTGCATCTGGTGGACAATCTGGAAGGATATGTTTTGAAAATATAGAGAATCTAAGTTGCTTGGACTCTTCACTTTTGGTGTCGCACCCGTGTCAACACGAAATGGGTGTGGGTGTGGGATCCGTGTCCGATTTGGTCGACCGATTTTGGGTACTTTGTCCAAAATCGATGGGGAAAGTCTGGACAGTTTTAATGTTTTCTGTAACCAATACAAAAGCTAAGGTGAAATTAAAGAAAATGGAATACCTTTTATACAGAAATTCTATGTCACTCCTTTTCTTATAACTCCTTCCAGGATTCTTCTCAACTTCTCCACATAATATCTCATAATTTAGGTTTTATAACTTTATTTTTAGATATTTTAATTATTTTTAGGCGAATCCCCACACCCGTATCCATGCATGGATCCATATCCCCGAATCTTAAAAATTAGATCATGAAGGACCCGGCCTCTAGATCTGCACCCGTATCGGACACCCGCACTTGAGTCCGAGCAACTTAGTAGAAGATCAAATTGATATGTCTTTTTATATTCAACTTTTGGTGTAAACAGATATACTTGGATGATACTGATTCTATTATGATGTTCTAGAGTCAATATAAAGGTAAATGAGTTTATCTTCTGGAGTACAATTGTAAATATGGTTACAATACAACCCATGCACTATTTTGCGCACCTTATCTTATACACACAATAGTAACCGGTTTCCAAAAAAATAATAATTTAGGTATCATAAACAGACTGCTTCCCATTCTTGCAAATGTGTGGCACATGTTTGAAGCTTTCATTCTTTGCAAGCATAGCTTACTGGTTGGACTGACAGCCTTTTTTTTTTATCTTTCTAGAATATCGACCCACTATAACTTCTCTGTGCGCTGGTCCATGAAGTTGGGATAGTCATATCCTGCTACTTATTTGTAAAGCTTTTGTTGTTTTCCTCTTTCAGTTTTTTTCCTGTAAGCAGAACTTGACTTTCTGTTGCACAAGAGAAATATCTTACTCAAACTTCTGAAATTATTTATCTTTTATTCATTGTTAATTTGTATGTTAATGTTTTGATCATTGGCAATGCAGATATGGGGAATCTGTTGAACGGATGAGCGCTCAGGAGTTTGAAGAGGGAAAGCAATGGCTCAGTGATACATTTTTCCTCATAAGGTGATGGTGGCAGTTTCCTAAAATATGAATCTTGACGCTTGCCTAATGATCTGACTGACTTCTATTTGGAACTGACATATGTTCTCTAAGCTTACTCTCCATGTTTCGTAGTTCAATTTAATGACAATCCTGGATTAACTGATTGTGTATATACATTAAGGATGCCATGTTTTGAATAGGTAGTATCCAATTAAGAATCTAGTGTTATCTTTTGTGTCCCACATCACTTGAGAGAATATACTATTGTCCCTGATTTGGTATTTAGCAATCCTCACCTCATGAGGTTGAGTTAGGCATAAAGTGCATTTTTTTACATGGTATAAGAGACCCATTGCTATTTCATGGTTGATCCTATTGGAGTGGGTTAAAGTCCCACATTGGTTGGGGAATGAACCGGTGGTGTGCTTATATGGACTTGGACAATCCTCCCCTCATGAGCTAGCTTTTGGGGTTGAGTTAGGCCTAGGTGTCATATCTTTTTATGGTATCAGTGCCAGGTCCATCCTTGTTTGGGCTCCTGGCCCACGCTCCAGTTGGGTCTGGGCGTGAAGGGGGGTTAAAGTCCCACATTGGTTGGGGAATGGATTGACAGTCTTCTTATGTGGACTTGGACAATCCTTCCTTCTTTATAGATCCAATATTAGGGCCTTATATCTTATGTTGTCCACGTAATGATATCCAACCTGGAAATGTGACGGGGTATTAGACCCAGATTGGTTTGGGTGTATGAGTTGCTGTCTTTTTATATGATCTTGAGAAATCCTTATAAAATAATGGTCTTGGCTATTCTCACCTCATGAGTTTGTCTTTTGGATTGAGTTAGGCTCAAAGTCCATCTTTCTTTACTGTGATCAAACAACAAAATGATGTGAACGAGGTGTTATTGCTCTTAATGGGTGAAGCAATGCGATGTGGAAGAAAAAAACATTTAAATAGTGAGGTCCTAAGACTCGAGCAAGAAATGGTTTCTTCTTTGCATCAAACTTTAAAACTAGAAAAGAGAGAGAGAGAGAGAGAGGAAAATATGGCCTTTTTCCATCTGACTATTCCCCATGTATCTTCAGTAATCTCTTCGTAGTCTTCTTGTTCTTATGGTGTGCAAGTCATCATATTGTTGCTACTGTACTTCTCTTCTGCTTTTTTAAATATCTCAATGATTTCTTTATTAACTTTTCTTGTCTATTCTAAACGGAGTAGGTAAAGGTGAAAGCAAAAAAATGCGTCATAGTCTATTGGTGTCTTAAGTGCAAAGAAAAATTTAAGTGTGAGCTTTAACAAAGAGATGCACTAATGAGGAAAGATTGTGTGCCTGTGGTATGGAAAAATCTCTACGAATACTAACAACACTGATTTGGACAAAATAACTGAAAATATTGTACTTAAATGAAATGTATGAAGTGAAAATCAATTTCAATCAAGTATAAAACTATTTTAAATCTCTAATTTAGATGGAAAGATTTAATTTTTAAGTTTTTTGAACTAGCTTTCTTAGCGTCTTTTTTTGCAATTTATCTTTTTTGGGCTAGCTTTCTTAGACTATTTTATTTATTTATTATCCATAATTACTAAAAATTCATTCATACTGTCTTTTTAGCAAATAATATGTCAGTTTACTAACTATATTTATTGTTTAGTATTACCTTCTTAATGATAGAGCCCATGGGTGATGAGGCACATGCCTTGCCATCTTTTTTATTTGAATCTCGTATTCTGAAGAAGTTTACTTCTTGAGCTATCTTTTCTTTTTTTTGTTTGTTGAATCTCTTTTTTCTTCACTAACCAGAAAAGTAGGTTAATTGAACAGGTGTGAGAATGATTGCCTGCCGAATATTGACTGGGTTCTCTCGCTTGCAAAAGCTGCAGTTTTAAGACATGGGGTGAATGGACTTGTAATTGACCCATACAATGAACTTGATCATCAACGTCCTTCAAGCCAGTGAGTAACCTTTTATGCATATTTTATGGTTGGTGAATCCATATTAACACGCAGTCTCCTGATGATCCCAGGATAACAAAATGTGTAGCTCAATTTTAAAATGCTTCTTGCCGCCTGTTCTTGGTAGTTGCTTAAAGATATATTGTGCTGATACCTTGTATAGGGTGAATTCCTACGTTCTCTTTGCATTTTCTCCTCGCTATATTTGTTTGCTACTACTATTCTTTTCCTCATACTGCTGCCATCTGATGCTCCATTTAAAAGCAATCTTTTGGTAGTCCATTCTGCTGAAGGATCTTGACAGGCTAGCAGATTCCAAGAAGTAGAGCAAGGAAAGTGAAATTCCAAAAGATTCATGCATTCTTGTCTTTGTTGTGCTTCAAAAATCAGAAGATGTGTTCTTTGAATTTTGAAATGCAAGAGAAATGATGTGGCCATAAGTGAAAGAAGGGAAATCTTTCCTTTCCTATTGTTGAGAGTGTAAATACGGAAGGTTCTTATATTATCTAGAAAGGTTAATCTGTGTAACTTTATGATTAAGAGAAATATAAGATGTAGGGTTCTTGTACACACTATTTAAACCCCAAGCTTTGACGGAATAATCAAACTGTGCAATTCTTAGAAAACCTTTTCTCCTATTTGTTTTATTGTTAAAACACTTAAGCTTTTGGTAGTTATTGAATCGAGTGAACTAAATTGAAGGGACTGCTTGTGAGGTTTTGATGAACTGCGGTTTGTACTGCTCTCTGGTCTCCCGATTTTGCTTCATGAATTTTTAAGAGCTTGATGGAGTTGGATGCAGTCATGTAAAATCTAGGTGAAGTAGGGTTTGGCTCTTCAGATGGCTAAGGCGAGGCAAGGTGGAAGAAGCAGCTGCTTCTTGGATAGAAGCGTGAAGCATTCCCGTTTTCTTTATTTTATTTCTTATAGAAATGTTGACTTTTAGTTGGAACAGTGGTGTTAAGGAGTAGAGAGAGAAGGCTCCCAGGCACTACCCCCAAGGTATGCCGATTTTCAAGCTGGGGTCCTGAATCCGGTGGACTTCTGATCACTGGAAAACACCTTTCCATCCTTTCTACCATTCTTCTTTTTTCCCCTCATTTACAGCAACCAAAATTCGATGGGGGAGAACAGAATGTATTTTGCGGTGGGGTTGGAACCTTGGTACGACTGGGTGGAACACAGCCGTAATCTGATGCGAAGAACGACATTCAACAAGAAAACCATGGAGTGGATTTGTTACTTCCTACAGGAAACTTCAAGGGATAAAGAAGCACAGACGAGGAGATGAAAACTTAAGGAGCATCATGCACTATTTTTCTGTTCAAGGGAAAACAACAATTTCAGCAAATTTATAAGTATTTTTTCGGTACAAGGAGACAACAGATCTGTCATTATTATCCCTGAAGTGACATTAAATGCTTGATATAGGGATATCACGTTTAAGATCAACAGATTCATCAAAAAGATACAAGTCTGACCGGAAGACAGACCCAGAAATTCCATATGCTGAAACTGTCAGAACCAGTAAATGGCAATCGAAGGGGGCAAACGGAACATTGATCTGTACAAGCGACAATAAAATCACCATAACTGAGGGGAAAGCATCGGCTAAGAGCGATGACTTGGGCAGATGTGTGGTCAGCCATTTTAACAGTGATTTGAATGAAAAACCAACACTATCAGATATAAGAAGGTGGTTGGTGTCTACTTAAAAGAACGCATTCAGGGTGAACATTTACGAAATGGCTGACAGTCAATTTTTGTTTAAGTTCCCGACAAAATACATGGTGGAACATGTTCTTCAAGGGGAGTGGAGCTGGAAAAAAGAAAAAATTTACTTGGAGTGGTGGGCTCCAGTCGCTGGATGTTGTTTGAATGGATGACAAAGAGAATGAATTTGGGTCAAAGCTATGGGTCTCTTCACCTTTGGTCAGATAGATATTTAAAGCTATCAGGAGCAGTGTGGAGGATGGTTAAAAATGGAGGAGACATCTCCGGAAAACCATCTTCAATGGGCAAGATTAAAAGTGAAGGGAGACAGTAGCAGCATTCCCAAGGAGGTGAAGATTGAGGAAAAAGGGTTAATTTTTATTGGAAGATGAGAAAAACAAGGCTCTGGTTACTCTGGAAGAGATAGAGTAAGGTGAGAGGGTGCTTCCTGATGAAGAACAAGCAGAAATAGAGAGGAATTTTATCAAGAGGTAACTGGAAAAAGTGGCAAAGTCTGAAGAATTATTTTGCTGATAAAATCCCAGAGTTTTGTGGATCGAACAAGCAAACAAGAAACACAAAAAAATTTCATTAGCTGGCTAAGGCTTAGAGAAGGTTCAAAAATATTGACAAAATGTTAGCACAACTTGGCCCCTAAAGGCATACAATATTAGTTATTTGCAGCATCTCATTCCAGTAGTAGTTATTTGTAGTTTTGAACGCCAGTGATGTTAGGAAACCGTGTCCTAGTTTCTAGGGGTAGTTATCTTATCAGTATTGTATTTAAACTCTATGTTTATCATATGAAATCTAAGCAGAAATTTATTCCAGTTTGAGTACTTAACTCATGAGATTGCAGCTTCTCTTTTAACGAACCAGCACCGTAGGTCGTGGGAAGAAAACGTCAGATTCATTTTGCAGCGTCCCCATAACTAGATCCATATCAGGGGATCATAACAACTTGGTATCAGAGACGGAAGTTATGGGAAACCAAATCCGACGACAACTAGCACAGTTGGTGAACTTGTTCCAAGAAAAACCTGCAGCCAATCTAGCCAGACAAGAAGCCATAAATGCTCACTTGGATACAATCACCAAGGGTTTAGCAAATTTGAAGATCGATTCTGAATCAACTGAAATATACCAGTCATAATCGAGGTTGGAAGGGTAAAACTACTGTGGCAGGAGGGTCAGGATCATAAACTGGAGGAAGTTCTATCATTCCTAGATATACAAGGTTGGGTTTTACTCTATTTAATGACCCCTTGGGATGGCTGAACAGGTGAGAGCATTTCTTTCGCACTAGTAAACACTAGAAGAAGAAAAAATTGGACTGTCAGTGTGCTAAATGGAATGGCAACATTATTATGTCCTTTTTACCTACAACTGCAGCATTGGAGAGAAGTTGAATTTCATAAGGTATATGTTCTTGTGGGATGGTAATGCCATTAAAAGGAATATACAATACATCTCTTAAAATTGGAAGTGGTCATTAATGGTAAAAATCAGGGGGTTTGGGAGAGAAAACTGAAATTATACAGGAAGAGCCTACTGGTTAAATTGACTGTGGAGATACAACAAGGGTGGTGATGAAATCTGGGAAAGGTTAATTGATTTTATCTGTGGCAAGATGGATGGTTGAAGACAATCCCACACGATTGAGAGTAACAGGGGGAGTCAGGAAAGGGCTAAGTGTACTGTGGGGTGGGGAGTAGGGGAGATTTTTACAACATACTGATCCAGAAGTGGGAAATGAGGCCAGAACTAAATTTTGGTCAGACATCTGATTGGTAATACAAGTTTGAAGAACTGGTTTCCAGATATTTTTAGGCTTTTGCTGCTCTATGGTTAAGGATGGCTACATCTCTGAGTTTTCCATTCAAATTCTGGTTGGCAATTACAGTTCAGAAGGAATCTAATTGACTGAGATTGGAAGGTTTCTGTCAACTGTTTCAACAATTGGTTTCAGTTTCAATTGTTCAATACAAAGAGAATTGCTCTATTAGCAAGGACAAGATGTTCTCAGTTAAAAATTTCTAGTCTGTTATTAAAGCTAACAGGTCTAGGTATTTCTCACTGGCCCGGAATAATTTGCAAAAGAGAGGTTTTGCTTTTAAAGAGTAAATGCCATCTGTGTGAAGAGAACCAGGAAACAGTGGAACATATTTTCCTATATTGCAGGTGCTCCAGATAGTATTCGGTGTTGTTTCTAAATGTTATTGGTATGGGTGATGCCTCTGAAGATTAAGAGCTTACTAGAATGCTGGCAAAGCCAAAGGATTTCAAGATGTCTGAAGCAAATTTGGAAGACCATACCCATATGCATTTTCTGGACCATTTGGCTGGAAGAAACAAAGCTTACTTTGAAGGAAAAGGCAGACATATTTCTAGAAATAAGAATAAATGTTTGCATAACTTATATTTTTGATGTAATAGTAGTATGTTGGATAGGTTGGATCAGTTTGACTATTTGAGTTTGTTAGGAGAGATCACATGACAGATTGATGGTATGATGTGTAGAAGGTTGTTGAGTCCTGCACTATCTTGTGTCAGCTTGGTACTTCATATGTAAATCTTGACCTTAATGAAGAGAAAGATTCTAAACATGAATTTCGCAGGAAATGTTATAGGTGGGAGTGGCTGGGAAGTAAGGGTTGGGGAGTATGAGGGGATGAAACTTACCCTCCAGTTGGATTGGGCGTCAATTCCACAATCGTTGGCAAATCCCATCCAATTGCTTCATTTCATTAGAAACAGAAAATAATTTGCAATACCCTGGGCCTTGACCCTGTTCAGCACTTGGCTATCAACTGACCCCTTGGCACTTTCAAACTGTTGGAGTGTCGCCCGCAATCTATATAATTCTTGCTTTTGAAATTTGTTCTGTAGATTTGTCCTGCTCTTTAGGAATTTTGACTTGTATCTCAAGCACCAGTTTTTTCTACAATGTTGTTGGTTGGCCTTTCTTCTTCGGCATCTTCTTCTCAAGAGGAAACTCTTACTTCCTTAGATCTCGAGCACTCATTTTTCTCCACATAGATTGATTACCCTTGTCAACCCCGAAGGCTCAAATTTTTGTAAGTTCAGGATTCTTGGTTATATCCCCTTTTCAAGATATTACCTACAGAAATATTCAACTTGGTGAAGCTTGTTCTTGTCCAACTCTTCATTATGATAACATCCTTAGGTTGCTCTCTTACCTATTGTTTCATTTCTGTACTATGTTTCACTCTTGAAATTAATATGAGTTATCTTTGTGCTTGAAACATTGAAATTGTAGTTGTAATGTTCCATGTTCATTACCATTCAGTTTTCTCCAATATTGAGATCTCTAGGAACATGGTCTCTTTCGTTGGGACTTGTTGGAGTTGGGTCATTTATAACCATTCATATAACTTTTCAGGACCGAAACAGAGTATGTCAGCCAGATGCTGACGAAGATAAAACGGTTTGCACAACACCATTCCTGTCATGTTTGGTTTGTTGCACATCCGAGACAGGTTGAATGACTTAAATTGTTGTGTTACTGCTGTTTTGTTGCCTTTGTTCTTATTCAATTCGATAATATCAATGACCATCAAATATGTTTTGCCAGTTGCATCATTGGGTAGGAGGTCCTCCAAATCTGTACGATATTAGTGGAAGTGCACACTTCATAAACAAATGTGACAATGGTATTGTTATTCATCGAAACAGAGACCCTTCAGCTGGCCCCGTGGATCAAGTGCAGGTTTGTTTTGCTTAGTAAGATCATTAGTTGTTTACCTTAGATATTTTACTAAAAGTTCTTTTATACTCTAGGTTTGTGTAAGAAAGGTACGGAATAAAGTTAGTGGAACAATTGGTGATGCCTTCTTATCATATGACAGGTACTTGATATTTTCAATGCGAACTCCCCAAACATTTTATGGAGTCTTTATGTTATTATTTCTTCTAACAACATGCCGTGTACTCAGAACTCAGAGTGAAACTAGATCTGTTTATATTTTTAATCTCATAGCTAATTTACTTCTGAGGAGTTTTGCTTTTCCTTTTTTTTTTTTAACTACAAAATAAGGATGTTTCTAAGAGTGCTGGAATTGGTGTACATTAACACTCTCTTTTTCAAATAAAAAGAAACATTGCTTTGATATTTTTTCACTTAGCTCTAGAAATTCAGCTACCCATAAAAGAAAAATCTATTCAGAATAACAACTTGCTGAAGCGTTAGATGGTGATACTTCCCTCTCTATATTTTGCAGGGTTACTGGCGAATTCATGGACATTGATGAGCACCCAAGGAAAGGCTAGCTAGCAAATTTTGGATATTCTTCCATTGTACATAAGGGGAATGATACTCGACTTTTGATGACTGATCATTGCGCTCCTAGAAGAAACTTGGAGCCATATTGTGTGGAAAATCAGGCAGAAAAATCTCTCAGTGGTTGGCATACATATATGTGGTGGAGCATTGTGCCTAGTGAAGTTCTTCGCTTTAGTGGCTCTTGTAAGATAAGGTAACAAGCAACTATTAAGCTAAGAACATCAATTTTCTTAGGGCGGCGGTGTTGGAAGCTTTAAAATTTACCTCTTGTTGAATTGTTCAGCAAGTGTGCTTGATTCCTGGCAAATTAAATGTCTGATAGTGCTTAGGTGATCAAATGTCATTTTGTCAAGTTACATTTGTTTTAGTGGTGGTTTATTGGTTCTGTTAAGTTGTAAAATTATTTGGGTTGATCCCAATAGGAAATATTAATGATTGATTGTAGGCATCCTTCTTTCACAGTATTATTGGCTTTGCCTATGTATTCACAATATTAATAGAGATAAGTTTCAAAAACACATCTAAACTATACCCTTTTTTTGAGTTTCATATCTAAACTATTGAGAGTGTGAGTTTCATACCTAAACTATCAATTTTTAGTTTGAGAAACACACCTCTCTTTTATACCACTCTCATCATGGTGTGTGTAATACACTCTCTTTTATTTTAAAAAATTGCCACATCCACTCCACATGGACACAACATTCAACCTTGACAAAAATTAAACAAATTATTAGTATTAGTTAAAATTTAAAATTTAAAAATTATTATCAAAAAAAATAATAATTCTTTTATAAAATAAAATGTAAAATATTTTTCTTACCCCACACCATCACTTACTCTCACCCCCACCCCCACCCCCAACCATTTTTTTAAGTTTTTTTTTTAGTTAAATTTCTTTTATAAAAGAATTTAATTTTCTTTACTTCATCCCCCCACCCCAAATGCTAATTTAGATATTATTTTATTTAAAAATAAAGTAAAATTACCCACCCCACCTAACCCTCCGCTTTCAATTTTTTTCTCATTTTTTGTTAGATATATACCTATTGAAAATATTTTTTACTTGCCGCCGTAAGACATTTTTAATTTTTTTACTTATTTATGTTATATTCGGTACACTAGTAGATTTTTTTTTTAAAATAAAATAAAATAGTATCAATTTTTTTTGGGGGGGTGGGGTGGGAATAAGTGGGTGGTTTTTTTGGGAGGAGGGGGGGTGAAGTATGAATTTTTTTAAAATATTTTATATAAGAATTTTTTTAAAAAAGGATGGGGATTGTGGGGGAGGGGGGGGTTACGTGGAGGAGGTGGTGGAGTGGGGTAAGAAAAATAATTTAATTTTTTTAAAAAATATTATATTTTTTTATGGATAGTAATACTTTAATCTTTAATTTTTAATTAATATTAATAGTTTATTATTTAATTTTATTCAAGGTGGAATATTTTATCCATGTGAAATGCCATTTGTCAAGGGTTTTTTCAAATAAAAGAGAGTGTATTACACACACCACTGAGGTGTGTTTCTCAAACTAAAAAGTGATAGTTTAGGTATGAAACTCACACTCTCAAAAGTTTAGGTATGAAACTCAAAAAAAGGAGATAGTTTAGGTGTGTTTTTGACACTTATCTCATATTAATATTGTATGTGTTTTTCTAGTCTAGCCAATTATGTTGCTGTAGGTTAACGTTAGCCCCTTTCTGCTTTGGGCTTCTTACTCAACTACACAGGTGAAAAAAAGTTTATGCCTAATGTATTCATATGGTATAAATAGTTATATAATGTATCAATATTATATAGATAATGTATAATTGTGTATATATGATATATAATATGTATTGGAAATCTGACACACAGTTATACAAGTTGATACATTGCAACAGTTCATCTTCCTCATGAGTTGAGTTGATTTTTTTTCAATCCTGATCAACTCAACTCTTTAAATAATTCAAATTTTTGACATGAGCTTTTTTCGATGTTTCAATTATTTTGATATTATTCACTTAAAATGATTTGTGTGTTTAGCAAGTTGAATTTTAAAATTTGACCTTGGAAGCTTTTCAACTGCGGATTGTAATGGACATTCAACTCAAACCTCCTCAAGGTAGTCTCAAATTATAAATTATAAATATGAGTTCTTCTTGATATTTCGTGTTTATGATATACTAGTAAAATTAATCGTGCATTGTGTGAGAATTTAATATCACAAAATTTATAAAATAATACTTAAAATCTACTAGTTATTAAAACTAAAACACTCTATTACTTAACATACACTATTGCGTAGTAACGAACATTACTAATGTAAAGGAAAATGAAAATTATAACATATTATCATTTATCCTTAATAATATAAACATAAATTGATGACTGTAAAAATACATACCAGGATATGTAACAATAGAGTGAAACAGAAAGGGAAAAATCGAGCCCACTGAATGCACAGTGTCCCCTTAAGGAAATTATTCTCCTCTAGTACCCGAGGTTTAAATGAATAGATCTTCTCAGGATAGAACGATTCTATTCACCAATGTATTGATACAAAAACAATGATGTCAGTGAGCCACTCAACAGGAGCAAAGTACACGAATATTTAATTGTGCAGAAGAAAAAGAAGAAGAAGAAGAAGTAGTTCAGAATTTTTGTTGTTTTAAAATGAAAGGAAATTTCTATATTTATAGACAACAAAGGGTAGTGTGAACAAATATTTATTGTGCCTTATCGAAATGTCACAACTATTTGGAAAAGTTGCGACCCTTAGGAAAGGTCACAACCTTTAATGAAATTCACAACTTTTCATAAAAGTCGCGACTCTTCAATAAATTCACAACTCTTCGTAAAAGTTACAACTTTTCATAAAAGTCTCAACTTTTCATGAAAAGAGAATGATAGTTTTGAAAATAAATAAATTAAAAGGAAATCCTGATTTGTGGTGGTGTTACATAGGCGGGTCTTGGGTTCTCATATATATATATATATATATATATATATATGATGATTAGTCCCTACGATTTCAAAAAGGAGTCTGGACGAAATTTGTACATAGACAACAAATGCCTAAATGCCATAAGATTGATAATATCTCATCACTCAATTGTGAGTTTTTTTCTTAGAAAGTCACTCAATTTTGGTTTTTAACTCAAAAGTCACGCAATTATGAGTTTTTTTTTCTTAGAAAGTCACTCAACTATGGGTTCTTATCTCAGAAAGTCACTTAACTTTGATTTTTAACTAAAAAATCACTTAACTATGAGTGTTTTACTTATAAAGTCACTCAACTATGAATGTTTTACTTAAAAAGTCATTCAACAAATTTAATTTATTTTTTCATTAATATTTATTAACATAAAATTTTATTTTTTGACCAAAATTTTAAGAAATAAAAAGGTATTCATTTAAATAATTTAGTAAGTGATGATATAAAATAACTACTCAATTTGTATCTAATTTTTTTTCTTGTAAAAAAATAAAGAAACCAAGAAGTAAGATAAGGAAATGATCGACTCTGTTGTGATCTTTAAGCTAAACTGCTTTTAAAATCATATGAATTATGATAATCCAATTAACTAAAACTTGTTGCCAATTTGAGTGGTGAATAGTTTGGCAGTAGCGAAATGTTTGTCAGTAAAATATATTTTATTTCTTAAATTTTGGTTAGAAGTAAAAATTTCACGGTAGTAAATTTTAATGAAAAATCAATTGAATAGGTTGATTGATTTTGTAAATAAAACACTCATAGTCGAGTGACTTTGTAAGTAAAATAATCATTGTTAAGTGATTTTTGAGTTAAAAATCAAAGTTTAGTGACTTTCGGAGAAAAGAACTAATAGTTGAATGACTTTCTGAGAAACAAACTCATAGTTGAGTGACTTTTCAGTTAAAAATCAAAGTTGAGTGACTTTCTGAGCAAAAAATTCATAGTTGAGTGACCATCTGAGATATTATCTCCTTCCATTTAGTTACTTTGCAGGGTTCTGTTTTTACGCATTAAGCATACCTCCATTCATTACTTTATTTATTTCAAGTTGATTAAATTTCAGTAGTAAAGGAGGTTAGGTTAGTAAAGCAATTTTTTTAATGAGAATTTCAAAAACAATTAACTTCAAGGAGAAAATCAAGCTCCTTGGCTAATGTTTGTGTCATTATAATTTACAGCTATAGTTTAATGTGTGAAACAGGTGTTTTTAATTAATCAAGTAGCACATTAAATTAAACTATAACTTATCTAAATTCCATAGTGTAAGACCCTTAATTACATTTTATCCCTACTATTTTTTATTTTACAAAAATCTCTTAAAATATCAGCCATCCGGATACATAAATTTCATTAGGATACATTATATATGATACATTATAAACTTGTCTGTTGCGCTTAATATGGAATATTAACGTAAAATTGATTCCCCCCCCCACAAATCATGTAGAACTGGTTTTTTTTCCCCAGAAATCACGCCAAACTGATTAATATCAATGCATTCCAATCTGTAACAACTTCACAAAATTCAAAAATTAATTTTTCATCTTCTCCATCAATTCAGAATCTTGAATCTCAAATCCGCCATTGTAGATGATTGGACAAACGATTCACAATTTCGAATCATCCATTCGAAATCGTTGAGTAATTTGAATTCAATGTATCATGCAAAACTGATTGGACAAACAATTTCTTTTGTGAATCTAAAATCCGTCATTGCAGATGAGGTAGAACTAATTCTTCGTCAGTTTTTTTCTTCCCAGTTCTTCAGTTATCATTTTTTAAAATATTTTTTAAAACTTTTTCATCTACAATTTTCTGAATTGACTCTTAGCCTTTGGTGGGTCCTCATTTCACTAATGTATCCTACCTTGGCCTTTTAAGTATTGTATTTTCATAATAGGGTTGCATATTGTGTACAAAGGTAATCTAATTAGAAATCACTAGATGGAATATGGATTTCATCGCTAAGGAACTCAGCAAAAGCAACTACAAACAATCCGCAGTCCCTTCAAAATGCAGAATATACATTATAAAAATAAAGAAGATACATTATGATTCAAAACAAAATCATACTAACACTTACAGACTGTATCACTTGTTTAGGCTTATCAGTAGCCAAACTTTTGTATCTGATACTTATTAAAACTAGATTTGATGTATCTAATACACATTGACTAATACAAAGTTTTGACTGATACACATTATAAATTGAATTTGAATACTCATTATAAATTGATATTATGAAGATGAAACTTTCAGTGGTATTTATTTTGTATCAGGTAGATGATAAGTTGAGATTGATACTTAAATAAGCAGATTACAACAAAATATATGTCATAAGTTGGGAGTGATACATAATTCAGTAGGTTGCATGACAGGCTGTAAGACGCTCAATCAATCGGGCGCTATCCCACTCTTCTTCCTTGATCTACACATTCACGCCCTTTAGAGTTAAGGAATGATGGTTAAGAGTTCTTGCTTTTGAGTTCCCACTCTGACTATTTAGAAGGCTATATAGAATAATACCTTAATGAATTGAAGCGGCTCAACATTTCTCTAATTTGAATCGAAAGTTGCTTTTGACTCCTCTGCCTTTGAAGGCTGGTTACATCCAATGTCTCCTACGAGGCTGCCTTAAAGTCCGAAATCAAACCTGGGATATCGAATCCCTGGTTACAGTAGATTTATAACTTGATACATTGAGAACAATTAAAAAATAATTTTTTTTGTATCAGATACATGAAAATATCGGTAACAATTAGACATTATATTTTAGTATCATGTATATGATATGTTGGGGATGATACATAATTCAGTAGATTATCTTGCATTTGTAACTTGATACATTGAGAGCAACTACACAAATATATAACATTGAATAATTAACAATCTTAGGGTTTTATATATCAAACCACTGAATTAACAATCTTACGATTTTATGTATCTGAAAGATAAATTGAATGATGATGCATTGCAATATGATAACACTAGTTTTTCGTAATGTATCATGCATTTGAATCAACAACTAAATGGTAGCTTGAACAACAAAAAAAACAGAATTAGATCGAAACTCATTTACCTTGGGTAGATTAGGCCGAAAGATTAGAGATGATACATTGCATAAAATAAAAGCTACTGTAGCAGTGATGTATCAGATCAGTAATAACACTAACAAAGACTAATTTAAGAATCAAAATAAACGAGATACATTAAAAATTTGTATCATTTGATAGTGAAGATCATGTAATGACAGATCCAACCTTTTTCCTTTTTTTTGAGCGTTTTTCCAACAATAGATTTAGATCTCATCGGAATCAAATACACAAGGTACTATACTAAAAAGAGGGAGCATAATTCATATGTATCAAAAAATTGTAGATGTAAAAGCTAAAAAAAAACGACAACTGAAGATCTAGGAAGAAAAGAATTGATGAAGAAATAGTTCTACCTTTTTAGAAATTTGAAATCAATGAACTTGAGAGAGAATAGATTTGAAATTCAAAAATGGAGTGATGGATGTAACTGCCGATATATGGGAGTGATTTTAGGCTTGTAGATAGGAACAAAATCGTTGGATTGGAAGAGATGTGAACAATGTATCCGGAAAAGAAGAGAAAAAGAGGGATTTTTGTAATATTTTGAAACAGTAGAAAATTTTAGAGAATATGGAAAGAAAGATTGTATAGTTAGGTAATTTATCCTTAAATTAAACTATAGATAAGGAGCCTGATTTTCTTCCTAAAGTCAAGATGTTTTTGAAATTTTCTCTTAATTGTACAAATACATATCAGTTACATTTATACCAATACATGTTGAAACATTTTGCAACTACGTTTTTTCTTGTCAAGACCAACTATAAATTTCCTCTCTTTGTCATTGACTGTGTGCACATAATTATTTGACACGACAACCTGTAGTTTGTATACAACCCATTTACAAAATTAATAGAACATATTACTCCCTCTGTCCCATTTTATATGAGGTAGTTTGATTCGGCACGAAGTTTAAGAAAAAAAGAAAGATTTTTAAAACTTGTGGCCAAAATGAATGATAGAAATTTGTGTGGTTGTAAATCATTTCATTAAGGGTAAAAAATACATTTTATAGTCAAATTATTACTTAAAATAGAAATGTGTCATTCTTTTTGGAACTGACTAAAAAGAAAAGTAAGTCACATAAACTGGGACTGAGGGAGTAGTAATCATATACAATAACATACAGTGATCCATCAAATACATTTGTTAATTCTATCAACTTTTAACTGAATATAATTAAATTGAAATCTACCGTCAATTATGTACTCATTGCTTCTGTCAGGATTTAATTTATGGAATCGTGCATGCACCTACTCTATTTTGACTAGATACACAAATGACAAAATCCTTGCTACTCATTCTCAATTGATATATATATAAAAAATAAAAAATTAACAATTAACATCTAAGTTAATACAGTAAAATAAAAGTAAGAAAATTTATTTATCTTTACAAAATTTTTAACAAAATTTCTAAGAATCTAGTCTAAACAGGTGCAAGAGTTTCAAACAAAGTATAGACACAACTTCCACTCTGAGGTTGGAGTAAGTAGAAGAGTAACTGTCATCCTCAAACTTCAATCAATTTGAAACAAGCTTACACCAACTTAAAACAAACCTACACTCAGATTGATTAAATAGAAGAGTAACCGTCATCCCTATTATTATTATTATTAGTCCATCAAAAACATAAGACTTTATCAACACTAATTGAAAACAATGGTTTGCATTATTTTTCATTTCCTTGGAAGAGAATAGCAATCCCAAGAGATTCAATGTACAAGTTTCATAAGCTACTTTCCATGCCACTTAGACCTATATACTAAACTATTTGTTTCTACTTTTTTCTAGACAAGAATTGAAATAGAAGGCACGGGAGCCTAATTTTTTTTTGTAAGGTGTGCCCCCCACCCCCACAAGCCTTACCAAAGAAAAGCTAATTTCGTTTTAATTTCTTTCATTTCTTTTAGGTGTCTTTTTAGAATTTTTGATAAAAAAAAAGATTTTCTTTGGGCTTTGTACTCCCTTTTTCATCATCACATAGGAGTCCTTTTTTTCTTTCACAGTTGTGATATCTTTAACACAAACTTAAATATCACTAATCACTTTAATTGGAATTTGTGTTAAAGAAAGTAACGAGTAGAACAGAGAAATATATTGAAGGAAAAGAAAACTTTTTATTGCTGGAGAGATTTAAACCAACTTACAGTAGGACTCTTAAATAGATAAGCAAGCAACAAACTACTTTCCAGGACTCCTAAAGAAAAGGAAATACCTTAATCACAAACAATAATTGAAACCTAAAAGCTAGGACCTGCTAAAGACGTAAGAAATAAGTAGAAAGTAAATGTCTCCACTAACAACTGTAACATAGAATTAACAGCTAAATAAAATCCCTCACATTCAAGACTCTCAGTTTAATTTCCCAAAGATGCATCCATAAAAGTACAAACTCAAAGTGATTCCCGAAGCTTCACAAACTGTGCATATTTGAGGGATTTAGTGAAAATGTCAGCGACCTGCTCGTCTTCACTTCTGCAATAAATAAGATCAATTACACCATCTTTAGTAAGATTTCTTAAGAAATGAAACCTTACATCAATATGATTACTTCTCCCGTGTAAAACTGGATTTTTGGACAACTTTATAGCTGAAATTGTCACAATAAATTGTTGTTGCTTTTTGGTGCTTGAAATTCAGCTCAGTAAGCCAAATGGCTTGCAAGACACATGCAGTAGCTGCAACACATTCAGCTTCAGTTGTTGACAAAGTGACGATTGGCTGCTTCTTTGATGACCATGAAACTGCACCTGAACTCAGCATAAACACATAGCCTGAAGTACTCTTCCTATCATCCAAGTCTCCAGTATAATCACTATCAGAAAATCCAATGAATTTTGTCTTTTCTCAATTCCTGTATAGAATAATTCAAAGTCTACAATACCTTTTAAGTATTGAAAAATTATTTTTGCAGCAAACAAATAAAATTCTTTTGTATTCTCCATGAATCTGCTAATGAGACCTACGGCGTGTGTGATATTAGCCTTGTTGCTGTCAAATATATCAGACTTTCCACAATTTGCTTTAAAAAAGGTTTCATTGACCCTTTTTCCTCCAACATCCTTTGTAAGCTTCAAGCCAACTTCTGCTGGTGAAGTCACAGGATTACAATTGCTCATTTGAAATCTGTCCAAAATTTCTCGCACATACTTTTTTTGAGAAATAAATATTCCATCAACTGACTTCACTATTTCTATGCCAAAAAAGTAATGCGCTATTTCAAGATCAGACATACCAAACTCAAGCATCATAGCCTTTTAAACTTTTCAAACATGACTTGATTATTTGTCATATAAATCAAATCATCAACATATAAGCACACAATCAACATTTTCCATCCATCTTCACACTTTGTATACAGAGTATGCTCATATGCACATTTTCTAAAACTCTTCTTTTGAAAATGAGCATCTATATGACTATACCAAGCTCTAGGTGCTTGTTTTAATCCGTAAAGAGCCTTCTTTAGTATAAAATATTTATGCTCTTCATTAATCTTTAACATAACCAGGATGTTGTTCAGTAAATACCTGTTCTTGTAAGTCTCCATGTAGAAAAGTAGAATTCACATCCAATTGATGGATATGCCTTGAATTTTGAGTAGTCAATGCAATCACCAATCTGATCGTATCCAATTTGACAACATGAGCAAACACTTCTTTGTAATCCACTCCAAATTCTTTCTTGTAGCCTTTCACCACCAACCGTGCCTTTTACTTATCGATCTCCCCATTCTCCTTCAGTGTAATTTTATAGACTCATTTTACTCTAATCATTTTGTGTCCTTCTAGTAGATCAGCAATCTCACATTGTCACGATCCAAAGTACTCCCTAGACGTGACATGGTGTATAAGACTCCGAGAGGTCCTACATAAGCCACTTATCATACATAAACAAGATAATAGAATCTAACAAGTTTAAAAGACAGTTTATATCATAAAAGAGTTTGTTAAAATGAAGCAGAAGTCTAACAATGTCTCAAAGCCATTTAGTACATAGGGAGTAATCTGGACGTAACTCGTACATAACATACAATCTCTAAAAAATGATATATAGCCAATAAGCCATAAAGGTTCGGTCCTCGGAACATGAGGACTCACTCGTCTTCAACTTCTACTATGAGATCCCTAGTCACGAAGATGCGAAATAGGAGCGTCGGACCCTATATTAGTTTAAAGTTATGCAAGAGTATGCGTTAGTACAAAAATGTACCAAGTATGATAGAAATGCATAAAAGTTATGAAATCATGATAAAAGGACATTTTCGTGATATGCAAAGACCGAGTCAAAACATAAGATAAGAGGGTTAGAAAACGTAAATCAAAATCATGATCAATGCAAATAAAATCATTTTTTGAACACATGTGAGATACTTCTTGAAGTAACCTTAGTTCATTATTGTGAGAAGTAGCCTTAACCGACATAGAGACCATGTGAGCTAGAACATGGAATCTGGTGTCTACCCCACACCGAAAAGTGGTGTCCTACTTGCCAAGGTAAGACCATGAACTTCAGCTTACGTGGATCCACTAGCTAATGTCTATCTTAAGAACATCATCCTATGGGGGCACATAGTTTTGGGATAAGGAGATTGCTACTATAAACCTGACCTCAACTACGGGAGAGCTTCCATCTCAATATCCTCCCGGTTCTAAGCATAAATCCCACGGAGTAGTTATTAATCTTAACTTGTCTTATCTTTAAGAGACATGGGTAGTCGCCGCTTGTCTTATCATAGGATACTCCTTAGAACATCCGTGAGAAAACCTTTCACCATCCATGATCTTTTCATAATAGCTTTTAAGGCCCATAGTCATTCACTTCATGCTAGAAATGGCCTGCTACTAATGGAAATTTTTTTGAAATCGTGGTCTATAATCATTGATGGGATATCCAGATACCATACTAATCAAGACCTAATTTAGGAAAATAGCCCGAAAAGCATTGAGGCAAATCTAGATGTCATTCATGTCATGTGGCCAACCTTCATAGAACATATAGATATCTTTATCTATAAGATTACTTGAGTCATAAACTTACTTTCATAAACATGCATTCTTTTCAATAATTCATAAGCTTCATCATGTTTTCAAAGCTAAAGCATCTTCAAATTCATTTACATTAATTTCATAAAGAGAAGGCATGCATATTTTCATAAATTCTTCTTTCATAGTTCAAGACCCACATTATATCATCATAACTTAGAAAACATGGGTTATGCATGGGTTCTTGAGAAATCAACTTAAAAACATGCAATTTATTCAATTCATACATAAAAAGTCATAAAACAATCAATTGAATCAACATTGAAATGAACCATGACATGGAGGAAAATCGTAACTTCAATTGGAGATTTCTAACTTGAAAATTGAAGAATTTGGGAACCCTGTGGAGGAAAGGACTCTATAGGTGAATACTATCATACCTTGGAGTTCAAACCCCACAAGCAATGGTGAATTGGAGACTTGATCTAGAAACCTTAGCTTTCTTCTTCCAACTTCTAGAGAGAGAAATATTTGAGAGGATAACTTGTTCTTCTTTTGAGGATTTGAGAGAATGAATTGATTTGGAAGACTGTGGGGTTAAACATGTTTATAAAGGGCTTCTAATAGAGGATAAAACGACATAGTATTAGGCTAGAATAATTAGGAAAAGACCCAAAAATTCTCATAAAATAACTGTCGACTCCCGTCGACGACACGACCCATGGTCCGTTGGTCAGACCACGAACCGTACTGGTTGGTCGACGATTGAGTTCAGGGACCCTCACATTGGACTCCCAACGACGGACCTATGTACGGTCCATGGGTGCACCTACGGGCCGTACATGCCCAGTCGTGGGTTTCCATTTTCGATTCTAAAATTCTACTAAGTTTGGGAATCACCTATGAAATCTACCTATGGCTCTTGTACTAACCAACATACCGTCTTGGTGAACCGTCGAAAAAGTATTGGAACTTGACATTTTGGAAGGCATTTGGAATGCCACCCACGGAGTGATCTATGTTCCGTGTGTCAGTCCACAAGTCGTTGGTGACTCCGTCGGGACTGGCACCAGATCCTGCAAAAGCTGAAATTTCTACCATTTTGAAATCCAAGGTGTTACACCCACGTATCATTTTTTCGATGGCTGCAATTTCATCATCCATTGCTTTTCCCTTGACAGCACTTTCAAAAGTTGTTGGATCACAATATGAAAATAGAGCAAAATGAGTGAGAGGATCTTCAGATTAATCAATTCTTTTTACCTTGTAATCTGTCATCCATGGTGGCCTTCTTCGAGCACGAGGGGCACGTGAATTAGCTACAATTTCTCTCTGCTCATCCATAACAGGTGAAGTTTTAAAACATCCAGGATCGATATCTTGAGCATTTTCAGGAACTACTACTGCTGGAACTTGTTGTTGAGGTTGAATTTTTTTCTTCACCATTTTATCCATCAAGGCATACTAGAATTTGTTCTCCCATGACATTTTTGTTCTACGACCAAAACTGATTTTCATCAAAGACGACATCTCGGCTAACTAATAGTTTCTTAGTGTTATGATTATAAAGCTTATAAGCTTTTGATTGATCATAACTAACATCGAGAAAAATACATTTCTCTCCCTAGTCGTCAAGCTTCTTTTTCTTTTGATCTGGAATATGGGCACATGCAATGCTCCCAAAGTTTTAAAGTGATCTACGACTGGTCGTTGTCCGCTTCATGCTTTCTCTGGTGTCATATTTTTAACTACAAATGTGGGGCATCTATTCAGGATATGAATAGTCCAATTGGCTTCTTCAGGCCAAAAGCTTCTTGAAACACCGTTGCTTGTCAAAATACTCCGCACCATGTTCATGATAGTACGATTTTTCCTCTCACATACTCCATTTTGCTTAGGAGAGTAGGCTGCTCTAAGTTGCCTTTGATTCCATGAAGCTCACAAAAATTTACAAATTCATATGAGTTATATTTCCCCCTACAATCTGAACGCAAAACTTTTATTGGGCTACCGATCTCTTTTTCAACAAGCACTTGGAAGCTTTTAAAAGCTTTGAAAGCTTCAGATTTCACCTGCAAAAAGTATACCCTCTTTTTTGTGTAAAATTATCAATGATGGTAATTATATAGCTTTTACCTCCATTAGAAGATAGTGTTATCAGTCCACAAATATCGAAAAGGACAAGTTCCAATGCCTTGTTTGCTCTCCATGAACCCCCTTGGTGGAAAAGAGTTGCGAGACTTCTTGCTAACAACACACTCTTCACAAATTTTAGATGAAGCTGAAATTTTTGGAAGACCAATCACTATATTCTTCTGTTGCAAGGTCTTTAATCCAACGAAATTAAGATGCCCAGAACGAAAATGCCATAGTCAAGCATCATCTACCTATTTTTTAAGAAGCATAACTGATGTATATTATTGAGATAGAGAGGAAACATTGTGTTTGCAGTCATTTTAACTTGAGAAATTAAGCTTGATTGTCATTTTGAATCCGACAAATTCCATTTATAATGACAATTTCATACCCCTTATCTTGCAACTGACCAAGACTCAACAAATTTGACTTCAACTCAGGAAAATAAAGGGCATTAGAAATTATTTGAGAAATATCCCTTTTAGTTTGAATGCTTACCTCTCATCTAATGTGGAGGACTGACTTGTTTTCGCACATATGATTGTTGCAATCAGTTTCTAAGTACCATATATTCTGCTGAATTTCCTCCGTCACGTGTTCCTTCTCTTGATAGACCATTAATAAATATATCTTTTCTTTTTTTCTGCAAAAACTGGACTGCCTTCCACTATCTCTATTCAAGTTAGTTCTACATTCTAATTTATAATGGTCATACCTGTGACAACTATAGCATTCAACCTTTGACTTGTCTACTGACTTTGGTATATTGTTTTCATCACAACTTTTTTGCCTTCCTTGAGAATTTGAAGAATTTTCTTCAAATTTCTGGTGCGAGTGCCTCCCACCATCAAAATTGTTTCCTTTTCCTCTTCTTATTCCGCGGACACCACCTTTTGAAGAGTGGTAGTTGGATGAGACTTAAAGAGCTTGTTCCTCGCTAATTTGTCGATTCATTTTCTGCTCATGAATCAATAGTGAACTTTGCAATTCATCAATGGAAAATTCATTGGTTTCTTTTGATTCCTACATTGAACAAACAACATAGTTGAATTTCGACGTCATGAAGCGAAGGATCTTTTCAATAATAGTGACATCTTCCAGCTTTTCACCATGTATCCACATTTTATTTGCTATTTCCATCATCATCGAGAAGTAATCGGAAACTCATCATCCCATCTTCATTTGTAGAGTCTCAAAATCAGCACGAAAAGATTGTTATCTCCTGTGTTCAGGTTAGTCAAAAATACAGAAACAGGAAAAGATGAAATAGACAAAATGTTTTTAATTCGAGTCCACAGAAACCACTGTGTTTCCTTAAGAAATTTAATCCCCTCACTGTACCCGAGGTTGTAGATTAATTCCTCCCAAGATAAAATGGATTAACCTGTTAGAGAAGTAGCGGTACCTCAAACTTCAATAACTTCAGCGAACGCAAGAACAACAACAAGAGCACACACAGACTCAGTCGATCGACAATTTTGTTTATGTAAGAAAATGTATGCAGAGAGGAAACAATTTTAGTGTTCGAAAAATGCAAAAAGACCTCTTATTTATAGCCATTTACAGCAAGGAACGCATCTGTTCAGACCCATTTTTTTCAGAACGTTGTGTCTTTTGGGAAAAGTAATGACTTTTCGGAAGGAACAGGTCCTTTCAGAAAGTTTTTAATGTTACACGTGAATTTCAAATAAATTCCATTGCGCCAAATTAATTATGTTATTTAACTAACATTCTGAATTAATTTATAAGAGAAAGGAAATGAATTAACAAGATTGATTAAATAAATTTTGTCCAAAAATATTATCAATCAATCACATCATTTGCAAATCCAAATCCAAATCCAAAGCCAAAGCCGAGGCCGAGGCCGAGTGAACGACAACGACGGCGCGAGGGAGCACCTTCTTCTTAGCCCTTTAATAACTAAATGAAGTGTTTCCTAATATAAGGACAACAATTTCCTTTCTTCTACCAATATGGTAAAAATGATTTTTTATTTTTCCTCCAAAATTGGTTCCCCCACTTTCCATTTTCTCTTCTTATTTCCCATTCACACCTTGCTAAAACCCAACAATCCCCCACATGAATGGGGAATGGCTATTGTTAAAACATATGCATGAAAAACTTTTGTGTCTCGTAAGTAAGGGTTAATCGCATCTGGATAAGTAGGTTTTCCTTTAAACTTTCCGTAGTGAACATATATCGGATATACTCGGTCAATCGGTAGATTTGATATCCTTGAACCGTCGAGCTTTGATGTATACCTAGACAACATAAGTCACACAATCAACCCTTGAACTGTTTTTGGTTCTCATTGTTTTGTTTGTTTTAGCCATGAACACATCTCGGTTAATAAGTGCTTAGAGAATTGGCCTTACCTGATTCTCCTTGAAGCGGCTTACACTTCACACTTACATAGGTGGTTTCTAACTGTGTTATCCCATCGATACATTATTTGATATACCCTATATCAAACTTAGAAACCATTAAAAAGTTCTTATGCCTTTATCCTGGTTACTGAACATTGTATCATCATGAGAATGGACCATAAACTAAGTTTTGGCAATGTTGAACCGTTATCTATGACTTTGTTTGATCTCCTTGAACCTAGATCTTGGGATCTCCAGTCTTCTAAGTAGAGTTACCGCCACGATGACTTGTTCTCTGCCATAGTCCTATTCCCGTCGATGATCTCTCAACTCCCTTTCTAGTTAGGCCTTTTGTAAGTGGATCCGACACATTATTCTTTGACTTTACATAGTCAATTGTGATAATTCCACTAGAGAGTAGTTGTCTAATAGAGTTATGTCTTCGTAGTATGTGATGAGACATCCCGTTATACATAACACTTCCAGCCCTTCCTATTGCAGCTTGACTATCACAGTGTATGCATATAGGGGCCATTGGTTTGGGCGGAATATCTTCTAAGAAATTCCGGAGCCATTCAACTTATTCACCTGCTTTGTCTAAGGCGATGAAGTCAGACTCCATTGTAGAGTGAGCTATACATGTTTGTTTGGATGATTTCCAAGATATTTCTCCTCCACCAATAGTGAAAACATATCCACTCGTGGATTTCATTTCAGTTGACCTAGTAATCCAATTTGCATCACTGTATTCTTCAAGAACTGTTGGATATTTATTGTAATGCAAAACATAGTTTTGAGAGTCTTCTAAGTACCCCAAAACTCTCTTCATTGCCAAACAATGATTTTGATTGGGATTACTTGTGTATCGACTCAGTTTACTTATAGCGCAGGCTATGTCTGGTAGTGTACAATTCATGACATACATCAAACTTTCCAATACTCTGGCATAATCCAATTGAGACTGACTTTCACCTTTATTCTTAGCAAGATTAAGGTTCACATCAATTGGGGTCTTTGCTTTTTTGAAATTCAAATACTTGAACTTTTCAAGTACCTTTTGAATATAATGAGATTGAGACAATGCTAGACCGTTGGGAGTTTTGTTAATCTTAATTCCCAATATCAAATCAGCTACTCCTAGATCTTTCATATCAAACTTACTAGCGAGCATACGCTTAGTAGCTTTTACATTAACAATGTCTTTGCTCATTATCAACATGTCATCCACATATAGACATACAATGACTTCATGATCCAAAGTATCTTTAATGTAAACACATTTATCACACTCATTGATCCTAAATCCATTTGACAACATGGTTTGATCAAACTTTGTATGCCATTGTTTTGGTGCTTGTTTTAGTCCATAAAGTGACTTAACAAGTTTGCATACTTTCTTTTGTTTACCGGGAACTACGAAGCCCTCAAGTTGTTCCATGTAAATCTCTTCCTTTAGCTCTCCATTTAAGAAGGCAGTTTTCACATCCATTTGATGGATTTCAAGACTGTATACTGCAGCTAGGGCAATTAACATCTGAATTGATGTAATCTTAGTCACTGGCGAGTATGTGTCAAAATAATCAAGACCTTCTTTCTGTCTAAAGCCTTTGACAACAAGTCTTGCTTTATATTTGTCAATAGTTCCATCATCTTTCATCTTCTTTTTGAAGATCCATTTTGAACCCAAGGGTTTGTTCCCTGGAGGAAGATACACCAACTCCCAGGTATGATTGCTTAGGATTGATTCAATCTCACTATTGACAGCCTCCTTCGAAGAGGTTGAGTCGCTAGACAAAATAGCTTCCTTGAATGTTTGAGGCTCACTTTCAAGAAGGAATGTTACAAAATCAGATCCAAATGAAGTAGCTGTCCTTTGATGTTTACTATGCCTTGGACTCTCTTCGTTAGGTTCCTTCTCTTTTGGTTCTTCTCGAAGTTGTTTAGACCCCCCACTAGATGACTCAGGTCTAGTTTTATACGGATAGATATGTTCAAAGAATTCAACATTATCTTATTCCATTATCGTATTGTCATGAATATCCGGATGTTCAGACTTATGAACCAAAAATCGACATGCCTTACTATTTGTGGCATATCCAATGAATACACAATCCACAGTCTTAGGCCCTATTTTCACCCTCTTAGGTATAGGAACCTGTACTTTGGCTAAACCCCCCACACTTTAAAATATTTCAAGTTGGTTTTTCTAGCTTTCCATTTCTCATATAGAATAACATGTGTCTTTGTGTGAGGCACTTTATTGAGTATTCGATTTGCTGTAAGGATAGCTTCCCCCCATAAGTTTTGTGGTAAACCTGAACTTATAAGTAAGGCATTCATCATTTCCTTTAAAGTTTGATTTTTCCTTTCCGCAATTCCATTAGATTGGGGAGAGTAAGGAGCAGTAGTTTGATGGATTATTCCATTTTCCAAACATATTTCTGCATATGGAGATTCATATTCTCCACCTCTATCACTTCTGATCATTTTGATCTTTCTATCCAACTGATTTTCAACTTCAGTTTTATATTGCCTAAATGCATCTATTGCTTAAATTCATCTATTGCTTCATCCTTACCATTTAGCAAATAGACATAACAATATCTAATACAATCGTCAATAAAAGTTATGAAATACTTTTTCCCATCACGTGTTGGTGTTGACGTCATGTCACAAATGTCAGTGTGAATCAGTTCTAAGGGATATGAATTCCTTTCAACAGATTTATAAGGATTCTTAGAATACTTAGATTCAACGCAAACTTGACATTTTTATTTATTGCACTCAAATTTAGGCAAAACATTTAAGTTAATCAGTTTTCGCAAGGTTTTATTATTAACATGCCCCAAACGTTCATGCCGTAAACATTTAGACTCAAGCAACTAAGAATAAGCATAATCTTTATTCATATCAACTGCAATTACATTGAGTTTAAAGAGGCCCTCAGTGAGGTAACCTTTTCCTACATACATTTCATTATTACTCACTACAACTTTATCATAAACAAATACACATTTGAATCCGTTCTTAGTCAGAACTGGTATAGAAACTAAGTTCTTGCGCAATTCCGGAACATACGAGACCCTGTTCAAAGTCACTACCTTGCCTGATGTCATCTTTAAGAAGACCTTGCCTGTTCCTTCCACCTTTTAAACAACGGAGTTTGCCATAAACAACTTCTCGTCTGCTAGTGCTGGAGTATATGATGCAAATAATTCTTTGTTGGCACAAACATGGCATGAGGCACCAGAATCTATCCACCATTCTTTTGGATTTCCAACCAAGTTGCATTCTGAAAGAATTGCACAGAGATCGTCCATCTCTCCTTTGGATTCATCCAAATTTGCTTGATCCTTCTTCTTGTCCTTATTGGGACCCTGACATTCAGTAGCCTTATGACCACGTTTTCCACAATTGAAGCAACTTTCATTGAATTTCTTCTTAGGAGGATTGCTCTTTGGACCATATGTTTCTTTCTTTTCTTTGATTTTGTGGGATCTTCTTCAACAATATTTACTCCAGATATTGCTGAATTACCACGTGACCTCTTTTCTGTGGCCTTGTTGTCCTCTTCGATTCTCAGCCTTACCATGAGATCTTCAACAATTATCTCTTTGCGTTTATGTTTCAAGTAGTTTATGAAGTCCTTACATAATGGAGGTAACTTCTCAATAATGGCAGCCACTTGAAAAACATCATTCACAACCAATCCTATATTAGAGATTATGTGAGTATTAAGAATAGACTTAATATTTCCAACATAGGTATTAACTAAATTTATATCGTCAGCAAGGAGATCATGGATTATGACCTGCAATTCTTGAACTTGGGTGACGACGGTCTTACTGTCTATCATCTTATAGTCCAGAAACTTTGCCACAATGAACTTCTTCATTTCGGCATCCTTTGTTTTGTACTTCTTTTCTGAAGCATCCCAGAGTTCTTTTGAGGTTTTGACATTACTGTACACATTTTACAGATCATCTTGCAGGCCACTCAAAATATAATTTTTACACAAAAAATCTGAATGTGTCCATGCTTCTGTTACCAATAACCGTTCTTCAGGCGGAGTTTCATCCGACATAACAGGAACATTCTCATTAATGAACCTCTGCAGACTCAACGTAGTAAGATAGAAGAACATCTTCTGCTGCCATCTCTTGAAGTCGACTCTAGAAAACTTTGCAGGTTTCTCAGCCGGTGCTACGACAGCAGTTGAACGATTGTGTGCAATCGATGTTGTTGCAGCACTCACTGTTCCAACATTTACTTGACTTGAGTTTGTCATTCTTCTGTCACAAATGGCAGACAATTTTAGTATGTGAAATACTAACAGTAAAGAATAAAACAGCCTGTTTCTGATTTAACGATAAAATTTTTATGTTCTTTTAATCGTTAATCGAATGAATTTTAAAAATTCAAACAGAGTAGAAAACCATAAAGGTTTTAATCTCCAGAAACCTTAAACACAAAAACTGTTAAATTTCTTAAAATTGTTATCTCCTGTATTCAGGTTAGTAAAAAATACAGAAGCAGAAAAAGATGAAATAGACATAATGTTTTTAATTCGAGTCCACAGAAACCATTGTGTTTCTTTAAGAAATTTAATCCCCTCACTGTACCCGGGTTGCAGATTAATTCCTCCCAAGATAAAACGGATTAACCTGTTAGAGAAGTAGCAGTACCTCAAACTTCAATAACTTCAGCGAACGCAAGAACAACAACAAGAGCACACACAGACTCAGTCGATCGACAATTTTGTTTACGTAAGAAAATGTATGCAGAGAGGAAAAAATTTTAGCGTTCGAAAAATGGAAAAAGACCTCTTATTTATAGCCATTTACATCAAGAAATGCGTCTATTCAGATAAATCTATTCAGACCCATTTTTTCCAGAACATTGTGTCTTTTGGGAAAAGTAACGACTTTTCGGAGGGAACAGTCCCTTCAGAACGTTTTTACCGTTACATGTGAATTTCAAATAAATTATATTGCGCCAAATTAATTATGTTATTTAACTAACATTCTGAATTAATTTATAAGAGAAAGGAAATGAATTAACAAGATTGATTAAATAAATTTTGTCCAAAAATATTATCAATCAATCACATTATTTGCCAAATCCAAATCCGAGGTCAAGCGCGCGACGACGACGGCGCGAGGGGGCTCCTTCTTCTTAGACCTTTAAGAACTAAAGGAAGTGTTTCCTAATATAAGGACAACAATTTCCTTTCTTCTACCAATATGGTAAAAATGACTTTTCATTTGCACTTTGCAACGACTTTTCATTTTCCCTCCAAAATTGGTTCCCCCACTTTCCATTTTCTCTTCTTATTCCCCATTCACACCTTGCTAAAACCCAATAGAGATTGCAATAGTGACCTTTTTGCCGTTGTCGTTCCCTGATACTTCCTCTCCATGGAATCCCATATTTGTTTACAAGTATCCTTGAAAATAATAGTTTCTAGTATTGAGTGATCAATAGCTTGGAAACGATAATTCTCTACTTTGAGATCTTTCAACCTTAGACCATCCAACTCTGCTTTTTGTGCTTCCGACAAAGCAGTATTAGTTGTTGGTTCTTGCACGCCTATATTGACAACTTGCCAACACTCCTTGGACCTAAGAAATTCTACATCAACATGCTCCAATGGTCTTTATGACCATCGAAGCGTGGAATAGTGGACTAAACAAAACTTTCAGATGTCATGTTTTGCTGCTACAATAGTACTTAAAGAGAAAAAACTTTTAATAAGTAGTACCCTTTGCTGCTACAATAGTACTTAAAGAGAAAAAACTTTTAATAAGTAGTACCCAACACTCACACTCAATTTGAGGAAATCTCGACTTGGCTCTGATACCAAATGTTAAGAAAGTAACGAGTAGAATAGATAAATATATTGAAGGAAAAGAAAACTTCTTATTGTTGGAGAGATTTAAACCAACTTATAGTAGGATTCTTAAATAGATAACCAAGCAACAAACTGCCTTCTAGGATTCCTAAAGAAAAGAAAATAAATTAACCAAAAACAATAACTGAAACCTAAAAGCTAGGACCTGCTAAAGACGTGAGAAACATGTAGAAAGTAAATGTCTTCACTAACAACTGTAGCATAATTAACAATTAAATAAAATTATTAACGATTTGAGCACCGATTGTTTTTTTTAAAAATCATCTTATTTATTACTTCATGAGAATAGAAGATTGTGTATGTTGTTCTAAAGATCATTGTGTGTATTTGTCCGTTATTTTCTATATTTACCTCTTCAAGATGGTTTTTGCTATAAAAGAATCCTTGATCAAGTGCCATAAAAGTTTGTTTTTATGACATTTTTTTCAATGATGAAAATATTAAAATGAATTGAAGGAAGAACTACTAGACTAGATCAAATTCTTAAACATGATTATTTATAAAATTAAAAATTTATAAAAAAAATTCTAAATTATTATATTGTTCTTTTAAATATTATTTATGATATTTTTGAAAATGTGTTCTTATTGATATAAGGATTAATATACATTTAATACTTCTTCTGTCCCAATTTATGTGACATCATTTCCCTATTAGTCCGTCCCAAAAAGAATGTCACCTTATTATAATTAAAAGTAATTTCAACTTTTAAATGTTTTTTTAACCCTTAATAAAATGATTTACAACCATACAAATATCTAAGAATTATTTTAGAGCACAAGTTTCAAAAGTCTTCCTTTTTTCTCAAACATCATGTCAAGTCAAACGATGCCACATAAAATGAAATAAATAGAATATTAAATAATGTGATGTACCCGAGCAAAACACGTATACTTATCTATAAAGCTAGATGTAGCCAAGATAATGTAACACCTCTCAATGACCTCCACTTACATTTATCTTTTTATTCCCTTTTTGATATTTCTCTCTATTTCACTAATCTATTTAAAATTATTTTTTATTTTTCTTCAATATTTTATTTAAAAAATCATTTTTATAATAACTCACAACACTTTATTTTTATAACTTCTATTCTAATAATATCCATTAAACTCGTACTTTTAACTAATACATTCATTTTTTTCGTAACTCCTACTCTATAGTATTTAATTTTCATTATTCCTATATCTTTTCAAGCCCATAATCCTCAAATAATATTTTACTTGTCATTACATTCAATGTACATATTCACAAGTGCAGGACAAACATACATATCATCTTTAAGGTAATGCAATTGCTTACCTTCTTCCCAAAACTTTTGCACATGCACAAGCCTTCAACAAAGAAGAAATGAATAAAAATCAAAGATACCTATATTTGGTTGTGGAATCTGATCACACAAGGTGGGCATGGTACATAAAGGCAGTTGTTGGATTAGTTGTGCAAACATTTATGAGCTTACTAATAAAAAAATATCATTTTACTTGTGGGTTTTTATGGAAAAGGCTTGAGTTTACTTGAGGTCTCTTAAAGATTTGCTTTTGGGTACAGGAGAGAGAGGGGGGAGGTCTAATTCACTAAGGGTCCGTTTGGAAAGCCACCTGGTAATTGAAATTGGTGTAATTACTAGGGTAGTAATTACCAGCCTAGTAATTACACAGTCTAGTAATTACGCTGACCTGTTTGGTTGTCATAGTGTAATTATACTGTAATTACACATGTCCTGTTTGGATGCCACAATGTAATTACACATGTTATGTTTGGATGCACAATAGCAATCATAATATTATATTAAATTTTAAAAATAAAAATTAATTATTTAAAATTTATACTAGACAAATAAGAAACTATATAATGATATTAAATTAAATATTTAAGATATATGTTATTTTTTGAAAATATATTAATTAATAAACATATGTTCTTAACTAATATTATGAAAAAATAATTGATTTATATTTTTTCAAATTAATAAATTTATCATGACCCAGACAGTCGTGATTGACACCCATACAATCCCTTCGGTGGGAGAACCATTACTACAACCCAAACAAATAAATTTTATGAAATCTAAGGCATTTAAAAATACAGAAGCAGGTTTAAATGACTATAAAAATGGAGTCTCCATAAACTCCAAGGTTTATACAAATAACTAAACCAACCTAATGCGGAAACACAACCCCTAGAACCTGAAAGTCATTGTACCAAAACTCTACCAATGACAAGTCTAAGAACAAGGGGTACAATCCTGAAACTAAACAAACACTTTTAAACAAATAGTCTGAGTCCGAACAGAGTGGACTTAAACAAGGAAGATCCATGGAAGCCCAAAAGAAATGGCTCACCCTTGAATCCGGTCATGCTCAATAGTCACCTAGCTGAGATCTATCAATAGCCGCCTGAAGATGCCCTGTACTCAACAAAGAACAAGTAAGTCCAGTATTAGTACACAACCACAGTGTACTGGTAGGATCACGCGGCTATCCCAATAAGTGAAACACATACAAGTAACCACAATATTATAAACCAGGCATATACCGAACATATACAATATTAGTCATTTTTTCACCAATAACGTTTCACAAGTCTCAAGAGATACAATTATCCTGTTTGAGCAACATACAGTCTTCCAATATCAATCATCATTAGATATGAACGTAATCATCACAAGTAGATACACAACACAATTCAATGGTCCTCTCATGGAACCCAATTCAATGGTCCTCTCATGGAACCCAAACCCAAACAGTTAGCATACCGGTTCGTGGTATCCGATTCAAGTTAGTGTGCCGGAACGTGGCAGCCGATCCCATATTTATGCCTGAACGTGGCAACCGATCCCATGTTTTTTATGCCGGAACGTGGCAACCGATCCAAGTTAGTTATGCCGAAATGTGGCAACCGATCCAAGTTAGTTATGCCGAAATGTGGCAACCGATCCAAGTTAGTGTGTCGGATCGTGACACCCGCCCATTCAACAACCACAATAACAATCACAAGGTATATTCTCACAATCATACAACAAGAGGTGATTCATGGCATACAATTATTCAATTATCCTCACCCACAAGTAGTGTGATCAATAGTGCAACATTCGCATACATACACGTATTATAATGAAGCAATTACAAACATATATCACGCCAACATGAAATCACAACCATTACCTACGTCGAATCCAAGCTTGAATCCCCTAAGGCACTTGAATCTTCCCTTTCCGGATTCTTTCCGCTTGTTCTAGGTCTACAAACAACAATTTATACGCAAGGATCAAAAATCAAGACCCAATTACCCGAATCATAATCAATAATATCAACCCTTAGTCAAACCTTGATCCCCATACCCAGATTAGAGTTTTTTCCATCATTAGTTTCGGATCAAAACCCTTCCCCTGCAATAATTACCTATGACTTTACATTCTACGGATTAAAAAGCGTATTCGGGGAGTGAAAACCTTACCTTTATCCTCAAGAATGGTGGAAAACTATCAAGAAAACCTCTGGGGTCGTTCCTTAGCTCTCAAAGTAAAAAACTGCAGAATAAAACATTTTTAGGGTTTTATTTCCGACTTAAATCGCATCTGTCCCGCTACGGTGGGACCCATCCCGCTTCAGCAGCCCCGCCATGGCGACAGAAATCCCCACCATCGTGACTTGCATGGAACAGTGAGCAAAAATAATAAATCCAAGACTACATTTCACAACACACCTTCAACCAACGACACTCAGAAACTACTGGTTCACGCCAAGATCAGTGTCGGGAGTTCTACTCACCCGAATTCAATTCCGTAAAGTCATACTGTTTCCTTAACGACTTACCTATCTACTCATGTGATCGAATTTATAATTAGATCACCCAATTGCTACCATAATTTCCTAGACCTCACAGACTCCGATTTCATCCAAATCTGGACTAGGTTAGGAAATCTCAAGTTACTACGAAACGTTTTCTGACCCCATTTCTTTCTCCATGGATTTTTATAACGACGGGAACAGGTCACTACAATATTTCAATTGAATTGATCATAAAAATTAAAAATATGAAGTTTCTACTAACATCGTGAAATGCATGTTTGATAAAAAGATTAATATATAAATAAAATATCATAAATTATTAAAATATTTGACAAAAAGATAATCTATCAGGTCTAATTAAAATATTAATTGCAATGTGAATTCAATATTACTAAAACAAATGAAACTGAAAATGTAACACCCCGTATCAGAAACAGACCAAAAATAGAGATTTCAGATTTTCTGGTGTTACAGGTGGCACTCACGGACACCATCCACGGACCATAGATGGACTCACGGTCCGTCCTGCAGATCCGTGGTTCGTGACAGAAAACTTCCCCAGAACTCAGTCAGAAAATCGGCTAAGTCCCGACTCACGGACAGACCTACGGTCCGTAGATAAGACCACGGACCGTGGTCTGTGTCCGTGGATCGAAACCTCCTTTGCCCAGCCTCTGACACAAACTACGGTCGACCAGTACGGACAGTCATTCGATCCACGGTCCGTAGGTCAGACCGTAGATGAGAGTCAACAACCATTTAGCTGAAAATTGTTGATGAGTCAACTTCAGATGGTAATAACTTTTTGTACAAAATGAATTGTATGTCCCATGAACTATGATATGATAGATAATTGAATTATCTTTCCAACGCCGCTGAGTTTTCTTAATTCCGACCTCCGAGTAAAAAGTTATGATTGTTTTAGTGAAGGCCTGTCGGGCAGACCCGACCTACGGACCCAATCGACGGACCTTCGATTGATCGACGGACCGTAGGTCCAGTCCGTAGGTCACTCCGACAGCAGTTAATTCAGGGGTTTTTTGGTCTTTTCCTATTTCGTTTAACC
>JAJOOO010007336.1:0-52833 GCA_029582685.1 Solanum piurae
AGGAACGCATTTGAAACGGGGTAAGTTGCCCGAGAGGGAACTTATTTCCATCTAAAGCTTAGCCTAGTCACTATTATCTTGCAAATTTCCTATCGAAAGCATGTACCCAACCATTTATCTCAACTTGTATTGCGGTAACACCCCAAGAACTCTTCCCCATACTTGATTTTCTTGTTATTTATGTTGTTTTTACTTACTAGTGACAAAACCCCCAAATTGATATTTGACACTTATGTGTCCCCCCTTCGATTTACAATGTTTCTAATCGTTAATTTCTTTAGCTACGACTAGTTAGGACTAGATTTTATTTTTCTATTAATTCTCAAAACTTCTCCCTTGGGACACGACCCCAACCCTTGGTTGGGTTACTAGATTATCGACCATCGTAGACACTCGAACCGTAGTTAGTGTCGTTGGTCAGGATAAGCGTCAGCCATCTCGCGGTAACCTTCATCATTCTCATGTTTTGGATCATTGGGCGACATAGTACTGCTTCGCGGAATTGAGTACCTGAACCTTCATCATGAAATGATGTAGCGCGTAGTATGCTTCAATACTTGGAATTTACTGACCATGTAGGATATAGATACTAAGTTGAACAAAGCATAACTGAGCAAGAATGTAAGTACTGAAACATAACTAAAAAGCTAAGATGAATGTAATGACCAAGTACTGATCATGAAAATAACATGATGAACTGAATGCTGAAGTATATATTGAAAATCTGGTCAAATGCACTAAGATTATGACTGTGGGAGCTATTATTAACCAACATAAACCACGTGAGCTAAACATGGAGTCAAATGTATACGCCCCATCGAGAGGACCCAATATACCTTGCCAGGTGTATAAAGGCATGATTAGCGTGATCACTAAATTTGATGCTCAACAGAGGGGACTTATACTCCTAGAGGGGATGTAGTTCTGGGACTATGAGAGTACGCTGAACCCTAGTCTAACTCGGTGCTAAGTCTACTCCCAACTGATTATGTATATGACACAAATGTAACTGAAATACTGAATAACTCAAAATATTGACATGCTATGTGAGAATGCAACATTTTTATACTGATAATGTAACATTTGAAATCTAAAGCATGATTATCTGTTTAACTGAGCCATCAAGTATAATTCATGAACAAAGAGAATTTATACAAACTAGGGTTCTGAGTTTCATACAAGGAATTAGGCAAACTTTCCAAGAAACTAGCTATTTCGATTTAGGATAGTATAACAGCTAAATCATAGTAAATATCTAAGATTTTAGAAACCCTAGTCTAAACAAGATATGGAGAATAAATGAACTTACTAAATTATAGGGACCTAGTGGATGAAACGAACCAACTAGTGAAATCCCACATACATGGAGAAATCGTTCGATTTCAGGGCTGAAACTTGAAGCATACCTTCTGATTGTTCTTGGGAAACTGGCCCCTCTTTCTTCTCTTTTTTCTCTCTAAGTTTGGATGAGTTTTGGTGAATATAGGTTTTGGGTAGGTTCTGACTAGATTTTTAGGCTAAAACTAAGTAAAACGACGTAGTTTAGGTGTTAAACGACGGAGTTTAAATGCCCAATGCATAGGGGAAAATACCAAAACAACCTTGAATAAAAAAATGACGAGGCCTGTCCACGGAGCCACTCATAGACCGTAAAATGGACCACGACCCATCAAGTGAGTCGTGGTTGCTGGACAGAGCCTACTTGTCATTGGTACCCCCGACAACGGTCCACTTCACAGACCGTGTGAAGGACCACGGACTGTGAAGGCAACTGTGGTTCTTCACTTGGGCTAGGGGGCCTGCTGGCTCGTGGTTCAACGCCTGAGCCTTGGTGGATCTTCCTCACTTTTAGGAGCCATCCCACGGATCGTGTGGGGGTCCAAGACCCGTGGAGAGCTTTGTGGTCCACCACACTAGTTGGCTGTGAACCTTGAGTAGGTCGACTAATCGTGGTTCCTTTCACGGTCTGTGAACCCTTCTGTGGTTCACCAAAATTTCTGCTTTTCAAGTCTGATAGGTTCAGAGGTGTTACAATATCTCCCCCTTGGGAACATTCGTCCTCGAATAACAACGAAGTACTAGAAACCGATATCTAACCTAAATGAGTTCCAAGAACATGTAAATATGCTGAAATGCAAGAACAACTTAAGGAACAAGTTACTGATACTGAATTTAAGCAAGAGTAAAATAAGAGACTGGAGAGGAACTATTACCTCAAGTTTAAATGGAATCAGAAGGAAAGAGGTGAGGATACTTGGCCTTCATGGCTGCTTGTACTTCCCAAGTAGCTCTCTCTACGGACTGACTCCTCCACAAATCTTCATTGCAGTGACTTCTTTATTTCACAAACTACGAGCCTGGCGGTCAAGAATCTCTACTGGAACCTCTTCGTAAGTGAGACTATCCTTCTAAGCCACACTCTCTAATGGCACTATTGATGCCGGATCACCCACACACTTCTTCAACAAAGAAATGTGAAAGACTGGATGAACCGCTGCTAGTTCTTCCGGCAACTCTAACTCATAAGCCATATAACCAACCCCTTTGTAGGATTTTGTCAGTACCTACATATCTGGGACTTAGCTTCCCTTACTTGACAAATCTCATCACCCCCTTCATAGGTGACACTTTCAGGAAAACCCAATCATCGATTTCGAATTCTATGTCCCTTTTTCTCATATTTGCATAGGACTTTTGACGACTCTAAGCTGTCTTAAGTCTATTTCTGATGAGCTGAACTTTTTCCATAGCTTCATGAACTTAATTTGGTCCTATAAAGGCTGCTTCACCTACTTCAAACCAACCAATCAGGGATCTGCATCTACGCCTATATAGTTCCACATACAGGGCCATCTATTATTATAGACGAACTCTATGAGAGGTAGGTGATTTGTCACGACCCGAGTCTATACCCCGAAAGCGACACAACGTACTCAACCCCGAAGGGGGGGGGGCCTTATACAAGCCTCATAGCATTCATAACATAATATAATTAGAAATAGTGAGGAATTTAAAACTTTTCTTTATAAATCCAACAATCAAACATTTAAAAGCAAGCGGAAGTCTAAAGTCTCATATGGCCACCTAAACAAAACTTGAAACAAAATAGGGTCACGACCCCTTTACAATCGAAAAGACTAACATTGTCTATTACCTGAAAAAAATAAAACATAAGAGTTCTTGTCCTCGAATCCTTGAGGACATACCAAGTCTTAGAAGAATCTCAATCCAAGCTTCAACTAGAGATAAGCAAATTGAGTACCAATCCCTACACTTCATAAAGGTAAAGAAATATGGGTTAGCACAATCAAGTACTAAGTATGATAGCCATACAAAAACATGCTTAAAACGGGAATTTTGTTTTGAAAGTCATGATATATGCCAGTTTGATAAAACCTTCATGAACATAAGCATAAGCGGCATAATACAAGACATAATCAACATACAAGTCATCTAACCACAATAGAAACATAATCAACATATAACCCATTACCTTCACATTAAGCCTTCACCTCAAGTTACTCTCATCCTATACCTTGTGCAATGTATGAATAGCATCCCATACCACCATCCACACTAAAGTATCACATTAAATTCACCAAAAGTGAACTTCCCATTCAACATTTCCATCTTCATACAATACTCATATATAAGAGACATAAACATTACATAAGTAATAGCATCACATAAGGACCATCACCAAAGACAACTCTAAGTAATACTTGTGCAATGTGAAAGTAGCATCCCATACTACTAATCACACTAAATACTCCTTTGAAGTCACCATTGGCAAGGCATATTCATACTCATCAAGTCATAACAAGGAAGTAACTCATAATACAATCCAAGTATAGCATGCATCATCTCATTTAAGGATATAAGTCAACATTCTTCATTATCTTCATTACATTAAGAGCACCTTCATTCATTAGACATTAAGCCAACATTCTCATTATCATCATCATAAGGGCACATTCATTAAACTTAACATTATAAAGGAACACACCACAACCTCTCTCAAAGCCTACTTGTGCAATGCATAGATGGCATCCCATACCACCACCCACACTAAGTAGTGCATTCTTAAGAAGCAATAGTTCATTAACATTCTTTGTAGGGGTAAACCTTAACCGACATATACCATGTGAGCAATTCATGGAATCTTGGTGTCACCCTCAACGGATAAGGGATTTCTAATTGCCTAAGGTAGGACCATTGTTTTATAGCTTAAGTGGATCGACAAGCTAGACCTATGTGGGCATATAGTTATGGGATAATGAGATTGCTACTAGATACCCCACCTCAACTCACGCATGAGCATCCATCTCAAGAGGTTGCTACTAGATACCCCGCCTCAACTCACGGACGAGCATCCACCCCAATTCATATCCACTCGGTGCTTAGTATTATTCCCCATGGAGTACTTAACATTCATTACATTAGTTCATTATGGAATAAGAGATTGTTACTAGATACCCCTCCTCAACTCATGGATGAGTATCCATCTCAAACCCAATATTCATTCATTGGAGAGCTCATACATTCAAAGATGAGAATCGCCTTTCAACTAAGAGTCCCCTTATTGTGAGAAATTCCTTTCACAACAAGTCATTATCATTCATTAGAGTACAATTGAGAATATCCTTTCAAATAGTACGTCATCATTAACGTAATCATAGAACTTCATTCCTTATTCATTCATGAGCGTGTGTGAGCATGTGAGAATAACCTTTCACATAATCTTCATCATTCGTACAATTGCCTTCTAAACATGATCATAATAACTCCATACTAATCACACATATATACTTCACTTCATAATCATAAATAGTAATTAAACACCTCCACCTTTCAAGTGGATCATTAGGTCAAGAACAATTCTACGACAACAAGTAATTTGGTCATAACTTACCCTTTAAAGGCCATGATCACAAATCATCAACTCACCAACAATTTACCATAATTAAGGCATAGACAGTGATATAATTCAATAACCCAAAGAAATTTAGACATATTCCATTCATAAGCTTTCGTAATCATCATACCCACTTCATAAGGGCACAATTTAGAAATTGAGAGAATTCATGGGTTCATAGAGTATTTTCATCATAAGTCATCAATTAAACACTGATACAATCATAATTTGTCATTTGAAACCATTTGAAAATGTTTGATGAAAGAACCTACGAGATTGGGTAAAACCCTAGGTTTTTCAGGAACTTGAAATCAGCTTGGAATTGGCTCCTAGAATGAAAAGTTAGACCAGGATGAAGACTACCATACCTTGCTATTGAATCCCCAAAAAAGTTGAGGAAGAAAAATCTTGAATCCACAAACCCTAGCTTCAATGGCCCCCTTCTTGTTCCTTGAGTTTTAGAGAGAGAAATCTTTGAGAGTAGATGGGTCTTCTTTTAATTCTATTTGGAGTGACATAATTGAAAGAATTCAAGTAAAAATGGGTTATATAGTTACTAGGAAAGGAATAGAATAATGAGGACCCAACTTTGGAAAAGAACTAAGGACCCACAAAGTTTAAACTTAAAATTATGCACCCTACCTGAATAAGTTCACCCTTTGGACCTCATGGCTTACCAAGGGCACTAGGCGATTCACAAAGTGCACCCTTGGATAGCCCATTTTTCTAGTAGGCTCACAAAAGTGGAAGTTCTCTAGGCGATCAAGAGGGCTAATGGGCGATTTCCCAACCTGGTTGGCGAGCTACGACTTAGCTCGTCCTTTGTTCCAAAACCTAGGTCTAAGGGACAGACCACTAGGGGACCCCAATTGCACTTTGGCGCATCCCCAAGTCACTTGGGCGATCAAGTAGTCCCATCGCCAAAGGTTCCATCAAAGACCAAGGTTTCTTTCACTCTATCCTGCTAGCATAGGTCCTTATTTGCACCCTAGACTTCTTCCTTTCTCAATTAAGTTGTAAAACAGCCTAGACATTCACTTAAGGTTACACTAACTCACACAATGAGGCTCTAGTTCAACCTATCATTTTGCTAGTCATTACATTATCCCCCACTTAGGAACATTCGTCCTCGAATGACACTTAAAAAACACATTAAGGGTTAATGACTCAACACTAGCAGCCCATCATGCATGCAACATCATAAACAATGCACAAAACTAGGAGGAAACACCAACTCCACATCAATAAGCTCAATGCAACACAAGAAAGTAGGAACTACTTCTACAAACCCATTATGCAACATAACTTCAACATTTCTAATTACAATGAAGGAATCACCTTCTCCAATTCATATCATTCTCATCACAACATCCTTAAGCACACTATGCAATTTCTTCATAAAAGCACATTAGGCACGTTCAACAATTCAACCTCACGAAGCATATAGGCAACTCATTCTAAATGCAATTCAACACGAGGAACATAAATCATAAAATTTCATTTTCTCACATAAACATTCATCAAAACATGCATAACATAAGGATACCATGGAAACTCATTTTCACACACGACTCCAAACATGAAACAAGCTACAAGGAACTCTTAGTCTCAAGCTTGAATAGGAATAGAATGAAAGAGATAAGGATATCAAAACTCTAATCAACCTTACTATTCAACATACTATCCCCCACTTAGGAGAAAACCCAACTAAGGTTAACATGAAAACAACATAAGAACCTCAACAAGACATTCATAACCAAAAAGGAACTATCACTTACCGGTACCTTCATCAGGATTAGCTCCTTTGTACTTGTTAGCTTGAAGCACATAGAAACGGTTTCTCTTTGGAGTATTAGGATCCGGGCCATCAAGAGAAGCTTATTTGTTCTCTCTCTATTTTTTCGAGAGTGTTGGGAAATCTCTCATCTTATGACCCTTCTTTCCATTCCCAAAGCACCCATCCGTGCCGGCAAGGCACTCACCCAAATGTTGCTTCCCACACTTGGAACACCTAGGTCTTTCAAAAGAAGGACCACTTCCTTTCCCTCCTTGAGATTTAGGGTTAGACACCCTATCATTGTTGACCATTGATGAATCTTAATTATAGAACTTCTTTTTGGACCTTGGTTTACTTTGTTCATCGGACCTAGACCTTTTCATCTCTTTACCTTTCCTCTCAAGTTTGGACTCCTCAATAGATTGATCATACACCACAAGTCTAGAAATGTTCATGTCATAATGGAGCATCGCCGTACGACAGTCTTCCTTAACTAGGTCGGATACACCGGTCACAAACCTACTCATCTCATCCCTAGGATTGGACACCAAAGATAGAGCATACTTAGACAATAGGGTAAACTTCAAGTAATACTCCTCCACACTCATGCTACCTTGCCAAATGTTTATAGAATCCTCCACCTAAACCTCTCTCTTCTCACAGGGAAAGTACTTACTAAGGAAAGCTTTCTTAAACTCCTCTCATTGTATAGGACCCACTCCTATAGGCCTATTGTTTTTCCATTTAGTGAACCAAATTTCGGAAACATCTTTCAATTGGTAGGAAACTAGTTCTGCCTTTTCTGAGAAGTCAACCCCATAGCATTGACTATCTTATACACCTCATCCAAAAAATCTTGGGGATCCTCTCCCATCTTAGAACCTAGGAAAATTGGAGGATTATTCCTCACAAAGTCTCACAACCTAAAAGTCACAGTGCTCTCAATAGAATTCACTCTAGACCCCACATCTCTATTAACTTGGGCCGTCATGGCTTGGGCTAAGGTTAGAAAAGCTGACCTAATCTCTTCATTGTTCATGGTCGGGGTATCCACCGGAACTTGATTGCCTTGAGGAACTTGGTCACCTTGTGGACCTTGGGGATCTCGGGGAGGAATTCTCTCATTCACATTCTCCTCTTCAACTATCCCTGCGGGAGTCCTTCTTGTATTCATATCATATAAACACAAGAGAAGGATTAGGAAAAGGACACTTATAGAGCTAAACTCTAAGGCACGACTTCAAGAATACGAAAGAAGTGTAACTTCCTAACGTCCTATAGCCTCTCGCTCATAGATGTGTCGCAACTCACACCGATGAACAAGACTCTACTAGATATGGCTTGTGAGACATCAACCTAAAAACCATTCCCAAAACCTTGTGCCCTGATACCATATTTGTCACGACCCGACTCTACACCCCGAAAGCAACACGGCGTACTCGACCCCGAAGGGGGTGGGATCTTATACAAGCTTCATAGCATTCATAACATAAGATACTTAGAAATAGTGTGGAATTTAAAACTTTTTTTTATAAATCCAACAATCAAACATTTAAAAGCAAGTGGAGGTCTAACGTCTCACATGGCCATCTAAACAATACTTGAAACAAAATAGGGTCACGACCCCTTTATAATCGAAAAAACTAACATTGTCTATTTCATGAAAAGAAATGAAACATAAGATTTCTTGTCCTCGAATCCTTGAGGACATACCAAATCTTGGAAGAATTTCAGTCCAAGCATTAACTAGAGATAAGCAAATTGAGTACCAATCCTTACACTTCTTAAAGATAAAGAAGTATGGGTTAGCACAATTAAGTACTAAGTAATATAGCCATGCAAAAACATGCCTAAAATGGGGATTATGTTTTGAAAGTCATTATATATGACATTTTGATAAAACCTTCATGAACATAAGCATAAGAGGCATAATACAAGACATAATCAACATACAAGTCATCTAACCACAGTAGAAACATAATCAACATATAACCCATTACATTCACAATAAGCCTTCACCTCAAGTAACCCTCATGCTATACCTTGTACAATATATGAATAGCGTCCCATACCACCAAGCACACCAAAGTATCACATTAAATTCACCAAAAGTGAACTTCCCATTCAACCTTTCCATCTTCATACAATACTCATACATAAGAGACATAAACATTACATAAGTCATATCATCACATAAGGACCATCACCTAAGACTACTCTAAGTCATACTTGTGCGATGTGCAAGTAGCATCCCATACTACTACTCACACTAAGTACTCCTTTAAAGTCACCATACGCAAGGCACATTAATACTCATCAAGTCATAACAAGGAAGTAACTCATAATACAATCCAAGTATAGAATGCATCATCTCATTTAAGCATATAAGTTATCATTCTTCATTAGCTTCATTACATTAACATCACCTTGATTCATTAGAAATTAAGCCAACATTTTCATTATCATCATCATAAGAGCACATTCATTACACTTAACATTATAAAGGAACACACCACAACCACTCTCAAAGCCTACTTGTGCAATGCATATATGACGTCCCATACCACCACCCACACTAAGTAGTGCATTCTTAAGAAGCCATAGTTCATTAACATTTTTTGTGGGGATAAGCCTTAACCAACATAGACCATGTGAGCAATTCATGGAATGTCGGTGCTACCCTCATCGGATTAGGGATTCCTACTTGCCTAAGGTAGGACCATTGTTTTATAGCTTAAGTGGATCAACTAGCTAGACCTATGTGGTCACATAGTTATGGGATAGGGAGATTGCTACTAGATACCCCGCCTCAACTCAGAAATGACCATCCATTTGAAGAGGTTACTACTAGATACCCCGCCTCAACTCACGGATGAGCATCCACCCCGATTCATATCCACTCGGTGCTTAGCATTATTCACCACATAGTACTTAACATTTATTACATTATTTCATTATGGAATAAGAGATTTTTACTAGATACCCCACCTCAATTCATGGATGAGTATCCATCTCAAACCCAACATTCCTTCATTGGAGAGCTCATAGATTCAAAGATGAGAATAAAATTCACCTAAAAATCTGCTTATTGAGAGAATGTCCTTTCACAACAAGTCATCATCATTCATTAGACTACAATTGAGAATATCCTTTCAAATAGTACTTCATCATTAACATTATCATAGAATTTCATTCCTTATTCATTCATGAGTGTGTGTGAGCATGTAAGAATAACCTTTAACATAATCATCATCATTCATACAATTGCCTTCTAAATATGATCATAATACCTCCATAGTAATCACACATATATACTTCACTTCATAATCATACATAGTAATTAAACACCTCCACCTTTCAAGTGGATCATTAGCTCAAGCACAATTCTACGATAACAAGTAATTTGGTCATAATTTACCCTTTAAATGCCATGATCACAAATCATGAACTCACCAAAAATTTACCATAATTAAGGCATAGATAATGATACAATTCAATAACCAAAGAAATTTAGACATATTCCATTCATAAGCTTTCATAATCATCAAAACAAATTCATAAGGGGACAATTTAAAAATTGAGAGAATTCATCGGTTCATAGAGTATTTTCATCATAAATCATAAATTAAACACTAATACATTCATAATTTTCCATTTGAAACCATTTGAAAACGTTTGATGAAAGAACCCATGAGATTGAGTAAAACCCTAGGTTATTCATGAACTTGAAATCACCTTGGAATTGGCTCCTTGAATGAAAAGTTAGACAAGGATGAAGACTACCATACCTTGCTATTGATTTCCCACAAAATTTAAGGAAGAAACATCTTGAATCCACAAACGCTCGCTTCAATGGCCCCCTTCTTCTTCCTTGAGTTTTAGATAGAGAAATCTTTGAGAGTAGATGGGTCTTCTTTTAATTCTATTTGGAGTGACTTAATTGATAGAATTCAAGTAAAAAAGGGTTATATAGTTACTAGGAAAGGAATAGAATAATGAGGACCCAATTTTGGAAAAGAACTAAGGACCCACAAAGTTTAAACTTAAAATTATGCACCCTACCCGACTAAGATCACCCTTTGGACCTCATAGCTCGCCAAGGACACTAGGCGATTTTCCAAGTGCACCTTTGGCTTGCCCATGTTTCCAGTAGACTCACAAAAGGGGCAGCTCACTAGGTGATGAAGGGGCTTATGGGCGATTCGCCAACCTGGTTGGCGAGCTACGACTTAGCTCACCCTTTGTTCCTGAATCTAGGCCTAAGGGACAGCCGACTAGGTGACCCCAAGTGTAATTTGGCACATCACCAAGTCACTTGGGCGATCAAGTAGTCCCATCTCCAAAAGGTCCATTAAAAAATAAGGTTTCTTTCACTCTATCTTGCTAGCATAGGTCCTTACTTGCACCTTAGACTTCTTCCTTGCTCAATTAAGTTATAAATCAGCCTAGACATTCACTTAAGGTTACACTAATTCACACGATGAGTCTCTAGTTGAACCTATCATTTTGCGAGTCGTTACATGATCATCCCAACTACCCTTAAAACCGATCACGCAAGCTCTCAACATATCCTCGAAGGTCTAGATGGTACGCTCTGCCTGATCATCCGTCTGTGGATGAAATATTGTACTGAGATTTACTTGAGTACCAACACCTTTATGAAACTATTTCTAGAAATGAGAGGTAAACTGCGACGACTCAAGGGCACCCCTAGACGTAACAAGGCACATAGAACCCCAAAAGGCACCATGTGAGCCACTTAGCATATCATAACATAAGCATAGAAAAATAAAGAGTAAAAATGCATTTCAAGTCCAAAATATTTATAAAGGAAAGCGAACGTCTAGACTTTTCTCAATATAGCCATCTATTACAATAGTTCAAATGAAAAGGAACGCAATCCATACAACATAGTCTGAAAATAAAATACTAGAAATGAAACTACAAGTGGCACATCCATCCTTGAATCATGAGGACTCACCACAAGCTAGGAGAATAGTCGAATCCAAGCTTGAACCAAATGATGACCGCCTTAAGAACCGGACCATACACTTAGGAAAAATGTAGGAAACTATGGGTTAGTAAAACAATTTACCAAGTATGATAGTCATGCATAAAAACCTTGAAAACATGCTAAAATGGAAATTTTAGTTGAATGCATGCATTTTACTAAGTCAATGCATCATTTTGAAGGAAATGGAAATACATAAGTCATAAGCACAATCAACTCATAGATCATCATATCATAAGAGGAACATACCATAAATACCCTCAAAGAATACTTGTGCAATATATGAATAAGATCCCATAATCTAGCATAATCTCATGCTAAAATGGAAATTTTAGTTGAATGCATGCATTTTACTAAGTCAAAGTATCATTTTGAAGGAAATGGAAATACATAAGTCATAAGCATAATCAACTCATAGATCATCATATCATAATAGGAACATACCATAAATACCCTCAAAGAATACTTGTGCAATATATGAATTATGGATGATAGCATAATTCAAATAACTCAATTACTACAAGCTATAATCTCATAATATTACACTTTCATCAATTCACCCACATCACAAGGTCTTATATTGGGAATATGGGGATTTCATGAATTCTTGTAAGATTTAATCATAAAACCATAACAAAACATCAATTCAATCATAATATAAAGTAATTAAATCAATAGAACCATTTTTGAAAGGAATCCATGATTTGGAGTCAAACAATAGCTTTTGGGGAATTACTACTTTTGAAATTGAGTTTGGAGGGACTCCATGGATGAAGACTATCCATGGATGAAGGACTACCATACCTTAGCTATGAATTCTCGACGAATTTGAGTAGAAAAGCTTGCTCCTTCAACCCTAGCTTCCACTTTCTTCTTCTTCTTCCTTGAAGTTCTAGAGAGAATTTTGGAGAGGATTTAGGTGTTTCTTTTTGGGATTTGGAATTATGAGGAAGATGACTTAATTTAGGGACTTAAAAACCTTATATAGTTAGTCTAATTTAGTGTAAAACGACATCACTAAAGATTAACTAAAATTGAAAAACCCCATAATCCCCCTAAGTGTAACTTTAAAAAGGCAATTTCAGGCCTCACCCTTGACCCCACGACCACGGTCCATGGGTGGACCCACATGGCATATTGGTGAATCGTGGGTCGGGGTTCTAAGGCTTGGTTTTTCAGGCTTGACTTACGCCATCACCCACAGGGCGTGGCCTGACCCACGAGGCATTAGTGCCCTCCGTGGGTCACTGCCCAGGCTGCCTCTAAGGATCCTCCTCAAGGACCATTGGTTGGTCCTTGGGTGTCGTACCTTGACTTTTTAACATGAAACCCAAAAAGTTTTATGTATAGGGAGGTACGTTTACGACTCTAACCCTTATATTAGGCTCTAGTTTAGCCTACTAGTTTCTGGAGTGTTACATAAACTGAGGAGCTTTGTCTACGATGATAGACAAAGGAACCCCATGCAATCGGATTAGCTCATTGATATAGAGTTTGGCGTAATCCTCCACTGAATCTATTGTCTTGACAGATAAGAAAAGAGCGTACTTAGTAACTATGTCCACTATCACCCAAATGGAGTCATGATGTCTGTGAGTATGAGGTAAACCAGTAATAAAGTCCATGTTTATCACTTCGCACTTCCATGTAGGAATCTTAATCTTGTGAGTCATACATCCTGGTTTCTGATGTTCTACCTTAAGCTATTGGCAATTAGGACACTTAGCTGCGAGGTCTGCTGTGTGTCTTCTCATGACGCTCCCAAAAGACTTTTCGTTTATGGTACATCTTAGTGGCACCTGGATGAATGGAATAACTAAAGTTATGAGCTTCTTTAAGGATCTGTTTCCTCAACTCACCCACTTTAGGGACACATAAGCGATCCTGGTAGCGAAGTACACAATCTCCCCCTTTGGAGAAAATGATATACCGTGAGTTGACGCCATGTTTAATACATTTCAATTAAGAGTTGTGTGTGTCTAAGGCCATTTTGTATTACCACTAATTTTTATTGTGTTATATTTATACGAAATAGGCTTGGACGAGGTCGAGACAGATGACAACTGAAATTCTACAGAAGGAGCCACCCATGGACTGTAGGTCCAGTCATGGTCCATCGTGGGTAGGCGTGGAATGTTCATCAGGGAAGTCTGACTAAATGTGGAACCACAATAGGTGAGTGACGGGGCGTAGGTCGATCCACGTGCCATCCTGCACATCCGTCAATGATCATTGGGAGTTGAAGGTCCAGTACCTGATGAAAAGTTCTAAGTGTGGAGCCATGGAAGGGGACCCACGGACCATAGGTCAACCTACAATCTGTACTGCACACCTGTCATTTGTATCTGGAAGTTGAAGGTTCCAACCTCTATGGAAAAAGTGCTAAGAATGAAGCTACGGAAGGGACCTACGAACCGTAGGTCTATCCACGGTCCGTAGGTCAGTCTCATCGATCGAAGCCGCGTCCAGAAGTTTTATTTCCTTATTTCATTTCCTTTTTGTTTAAGAAAAGTTTTTCTACAAATAGGGTATGTAAACCTCGTTTTGTGGGTTAGACACCATTGCATACTTTTAGTTCTTGGTATTTTCTTGGGAATTAACTTGCAAACTTTGGCAATTTGATTTCGTAAATTCGGTTTATAATATTTTTGCTTTGAATTTCAATTGGAGATTTTGGGTATCTTCTACTCAATACTTAAGTTGATGAATTCTTCTTCTAATAATATGAATTGTGTTCTTTCAAGCATGAGTAGCTAAATCCACAACTAGGGTTGTGGGAACCATGAGCAATTAACAACGTATGAATAATAACTAAGTAATTTTTGAATAGTGTTGATGCATGCATTGATAATTCTTTCGTTTAGAAGTCTTTTTAACATTGGCCAACGTTAGAACTCTCCTTATTACTACCTGCCGGACCAAGGAGGTAGTTAATAAGAAAAGGATTATTAATAGAGATTTAGTGTGATACTATCTAATAGTCTAATGTCAATTGGTGTGAGGGTGAAAACTGAGCCATACATTGATGTGAATTCTAATATGAGGTAATGGTAAGGGTTCGTAAATTGTACACACGTAGCCGGACCAAGGTGCGGGGTGAAATATCTTATTTGGCGGACCAAGCACTTAGGGATACCTAACTTACCACTTTGCATGTGATACACTAGGAAATGATTACCATTATTAGGATTACCGCGTTAAGAGCTTATGGGGAACACATACACCCTAGTTTCTCTCTCTCATTTATAACAACAAAGTTTGAATCAAGCTCACTTGTTACTTGACAACACTCACTTATTTGTTTCACAAAGCCCCCCTCCCCTCCTTACTTACTTGTCTCGTAAATAAGTTGACTAAACAAATATAATCGTAAGTTAAGTTTAAGTCTAAAATATATTCCTCGTGGGATCGACCCCAGCCTACAAGTTGGGTTCTTTATTTGACAACGATCACTTATACTTCTTTTGGGAGGTGTAATTTAAGCTTATCAAATTTGGCGCCGCTGCCGGGGAATAAGGCTTTTAGATTAAGTTTAACTATATTATTGAACTTTAATCAATTATTTCCTAATTTTACTTTTTCTTTTGTTTTTGTTTTTGTTTTCTTCAGGTTTCCATTCTAGTGTATGCCAAGTACATGGAGTTGAGGCTAACCATTAACCCCATACGATCCAGAATTGACCAAAACTTTGAGAAAGATGAATAATCAAGGGGTCCATAATAATCCCGCCATAGAGGAGCCTGCAGAACAAGTGAATAATGAGAATGCTCAGGTTCATGGTGATAATCTTCTTGGAGACGCATTGACGGTGCATACATTCGTGGTGACTAGTAGTTTGATGGAGATGCTTACCGCAAGGGGGTTATTTTCTGGTATGGCTTCGGAAGATTCGCATGGGCACATGGCCAAGTTGAGAAGTGATTGTAAGAGTTGTGTGGGGTGACCGGAGTTGGATATGAACGCCATAGGGTTGAGAGTCTTCCCTCTATCATTGACCGGTGATGCTGCTGTATGGTTTTCTGAACTTCCATACAACTCGATTCATACATGGGATAAATTACACAAGGTGTTCATGGCAAAATACTTTCCATCGTCAAAGAAGCTAAACCACAAAGATAAACTCAACTTTTTGGCATTACCTGGAGAGTCTGTTAGTAGTTCGTGGGTAAGGTTCTCTGCATTCATAAGAAGTGTTCCGAACCACTGCATTGATGATGAGTCACTGAAGGAGTATTTCTACAGAGGTCAAGATGACAATGGTAAGGTTGTTCTTGATACTATCGCTGGAGGATCATATGGTGAGTGCACTTTTGAGGAGATAACTGAGAAACTGAAGAAGATTTCCCAAAACAATAAAGCATGGAGCACTCAAAAGTCAGACACCGAAAGAAGCACTTTTGCAGTTCACTCTGAACCTAGTCAATCTGCCGATGACATTTATGAGGATATGGCTTAGATAAGGACATAACTTGGGTTGGTATTGAAGCATGTAAGCGGAGGTCCAGAAAATGTAAATGCAGTGAATCATTTGACTAGGACTCCACCACCACCGATTGAGGAATGCTATTATGAGGAAGATGCTTACTTGGTAAATTATCAGACGGGGGGGGGGGATTTTCAAGCCAACGCCCAAGGTTCTACTCGGATAATTTGTGCCAAGGGCAAGGAAACCAAGGTCGGAACTATGGCAACTAAAACTGAGAGGGTCAGTATGTACGGCATGGGAACTACAATCACGACAACAACTACAACCAGAACAACTATGGCAACAGAAATGATAGGGTGGGTCCTTATGTTACTCCTGCAAATTGGGAATCTGCTAATAGGGAAGCTGGGGGCAGTATGTCACGTATTGAGGATATGATTCAGAAGATGATGAAGAGGTTTTATTTGACTGATGAGAATATGAAGGAGATGCATAATGACTTGTCTGGAATTGGTAAAAAATTTGATGCCCATGAAGTGTTGATCAAGCAACTTGAGCAGCAGATGAATCAATTGTCTACTACAGTGAACCCACGTCAGCCTGGCACACTTCTTAGCAACACCATCCAAAACCAATAAACGATGGGCATTGTATGGAAGTCACTACTCGAGGGGGTAAGCAGACCATTGACCCATCTATGCTGTCTTAGGTTGAAATTTTGGTTGAGAAAGATGATGATGAGATTGAGGTTACTGGAGAGTCCACGAATGTTGCATTGAAGGAAGTAGAGATAACTCAAAAAGTTGTCCCCATTCCTAGACCTCCACCTCCATTCCCACAGAGGTTGGTAAAGAAGATTGAAGAAGGGAAATACCGTAGGTTTATTACTATGTTGAAACAACTTTCCATCAATGTTCCGTTGATAGAAGCTTTGGAGCAAATGCATGGGTATGCGAAATTCATGAAATATTTGCTGACTAAGAAGAGGGCCGTGAGTTTTGAAGATGATGATACGTTGCAACTTTCTAGTGCTATTACTACTAGGTCACTTGTGCAGAAGAAAGAGGATCCTGGTGCTTTCACTATTCCTTGTACCATTGGGTTATTGCATTTTGCAAAGGCGTTGTGTGATTTCGGTGCTAGTATTAATCTGATGCCATTGTCTATTTATAAGAAGTTGGATTTATGGGCTCCAAAACCGACTGCGATGCAATTACTCATGGCCGATTGAACTATGAAGAGGCCCATTGGTGTTCTCCAAGATGTGCTTGTGAAAGTAGAGTCATTTATTTTTTCGGCAGATTTTATGATAATTGACCGTGAGGTTGATTTTGATGTTCCCATCAGCCTAGGGAGACTATTCCTTGCAACTGGGCGCGCCTTGGTTGATATGGAGAAAGGGCAGATGAATTTCTGATTGAATAGTGAAGAGGTAACTTTTAATATCTACAGGTCCATCAAGCAGGAAAATGATCTCAAGTCAGTGTCAGTGGTGAATCATATTGTGGGGCAAGTTTTCGATGTGTCTATTGAAGAGCGGTTGGGTGTTTATGAACTTTCAGTGGTAATGATGAATTCTAAGGGTGATAGTATTTAAGACTATGATGAATTAGTTGCCGCACTTGATAGGTTCGAATTCCGTTACAAACCGAAGAAATTGGAGTTAGATATAAAGAATCGTGACTCTCCACCCGTAAAACCGTCTATTGAAGAAGCTCTAAAATTGGAGCTTAAGGCTCTACCATCACATTTGAGGTATGCATTCTTGGGGAGAGATGGCACTTTACCGGTCATCATTGCGGCTGATTTGAATGGTGAACAAGTTGAGGCATTGGTTTTTGTGTTGAAAAGGTTCAAGATGCCTGTTGGGTGGACTATTGCGGACATTATTGGGTTTCCTCCTGGCATTTGATCTCATAAAATCCAACTCATGCCGTATCACAAGCCTAGTATCGAGCACCAAAGAAGACTAAATCCGCCTATGCAAAAGGTAGTGAAAAAGGAAATCCTCAAGTTGTTGGATGCTGGAGTCATTTATCCCATTGCACATAGTAGTTGGGTTTGTCTGTTCAGTTTATTCCCAAGAAAGGTGGGATTACTGTGGTACCTAATGTCAAGAACGAGCTTGTTCCGATGCGGCCCGTGACTGGATGGAGAGTATGCATGGACTATCGGAAATTGAATGCTTAGACAAAAAATGACCACTTCCCTATGTCGTTCATCAATCAGATGCTAGTCCGTCATGCTGGTAAGGGTTGGTATTTTTTTCTTGATGGTTATTCGGGCTACAATCAGATCTCCATTGCTCCGGAAGACCAAGAGAAAACCACCTTCACCTGCCCCTAAGGGACTTTCGCCTTCAAACGGATGCCATTTGAGTTGTGCAATGCTCCATCTACCTTCCAGCGTTGCATGATGTTGATATTTTCTGATATGGTGGAGGACACTATTGAGGTATTTATGGATTATTTCTCTGTGGTAGGTGACTAATTTGATGGTTGTTTGGATCATTTGGCTGAGGTACTTAAACGGTGTGAAGAGTGCAATCTTGCGCTCAATTGAGAAAAGTGCCACTTCATGGTGAAAGAGGGGATCGTTTTGGGTCATTAAATTTCTGAGAATGGTATTGAGGCTGATAAAGCTAAAGTCGAGGTAATAGAAAAGCTTCCACCATCTATCTCTGTTAAAGGTGTTAGAAGTTTTCTTGGGCATGCAGGATTTTATAAGAGGTTTATCAAGGATTTCTCCAAAATTGCACACCCATTGTGCGAATTGCTAGAAAAGGAGGGTAAGTTTGTTTTTGATGATTTTTGTCTGAGAGCATTTGGAAAGTTGAAGGCAAATCTAGTTTTCGCACCTATCATTGTTTCAGCGGATTGGGGGCAACCATTTGAAATGATGTGTGATGCGAGTGGAGTGGCGCTTGGTGTGGTATTGGGACAAAGGCGAGAGAAGATTCTTCATCCTATTTACTATGCCAACAAAGCTCAAAATATGGCTCAAAAGAACTATACAGTGACTGAACAGGAACTCCTTACTATGATTGTCGCATTCGACAAATTTCGATATTACTTGCTTCGTACTAAGGTCATAGTGAATACTGACCATTCTACATTGAGGTATCTGATGGCTAAGAAGGATGAAAAACCGTGGTTGATTAGATGGGTGTTGTTGCTACAAGAGTTCGATTTTGAGGTGAAAGACAGAAATGGGACACAAAATCAAGTTGCCGATCATTTGTCCAGATTAGAGGAGGAAGCTATGCTCAAGCTACTAGATGGGACTAAAATTAATGATGCGTTTCCATACGAACAAGTATTGGTTGTATCTTTTAATCTTATTCCTTGGTTCACGGATTTTTCTAAATACTTGGCAAGTGATCTGGTTCCATCAGATTTGTCGTTTCACCAAAGTAAAAAGTTTATGCATGATGTCAAGAAGTTTTTTTGGGATGAGCCTAGCTTGTTCTGTATTTGTGGTGATGGGATTATTCTTCGTTGTGTGCCCAAGGTTGAGATGATGAGTATACTAGAGGCGTTTCATTCATTGTATATTGGTGGGCATCATAGTGGTATTCAGACTGCTCATAAAATAGTGCAGTGTGGGTATTACTGGCCAACCATCCACCAAGATGCTCATGATTTCGCCAAGTCATATGATTGTTGCCAAAGAGAAGGAGGAATTTCAATGAGGCAAGAGCTACCTATGAATTCGATATTGGTGATTGAATTGTTTCATGTATCGGGCCTTGACTTTATGGGTTCATTTGTGAGTTCAAATGGGATGAATTATATTCTTGTTTCGGTTGATTATATGTCGAAATGGGTTGAACCAATTGCACTTTCAAAAACTGAAGGGAAAAGTGTCACCGCATTCCTTAAAAAAAGACTATCCTCTCCGTATTTGGTACACCTAGGGCGATTATCAGCGATGGAGGTTCCCCCTTTTGTAATAAGTTGTTCAAGGCGTTGTTAGAGAAATATGGATTCTGTCACAATGTAGCTACTCCTTACCAACCGCAGTCTAGTGGGAAAGTTGAAGTGTCAAAAGAAAAGATAAAAAAATCCTTTCAAAGACTGTAAATGCCAATAAAACTGATTGGTCAAGGAGACTTGATGATGCTCTATGGGTATATCGCAACGCATTCAAGATTCCTATAGGTATGTTGCCCTACCAACTTGTATATGGGAAGTCATGCCATTTGCCGGTAAGGCTAGATCATAAGGCTCTGTGGGCGCTAAAGATGTTGAATTTGGATTGGGGTGCCGTATCGAGTCAAAGAGTGATTGACATGAAAGAGCTTGATGAGTTTCACCTAAAATCTTATGAAAGTTCAGCCCTGTACAAGGAGAAGATGAAGAAGTATCAAGATAAAAAGATTGAAAAGTGTGAATTTGTTGTGGTGATTTGGTGCTTCTATTCAATTCAACGGTGCGCTTGTTTCCTGGCAAGCTCAAGTCCAAGTGAACCGGGCCATTCAAAGTCACTCAAGTATTTCCACATGGAGCGATCGAGCTCGAGAACAAGGAGGGAACAAGCTTCAAGTTGAATGGGAATAGGATCAAAGTCTACATGGGGAAATTGAAGAGTGTGCAAGAGGTGATCGAGGCCTAATATCTTGATGAGGTTTGAGTAATCAAGGGTACTGCGTCGTGCCGCGACCTGAAATCAAGCGCTGCTTGGGAGGCAAACCAAGATGTAAAATATAACCAACTATAGGTTTTTCTTTTCGATTAAGGAATTTTCTTCTTTTATTTTAATTTCTATAACTCTTTAGATAGGTGTTTTTTTATTTTAACGACCCTTGTGGGCCAGGGGCTGAGCAACACCCCCGGCCTTATCATAGAAAAACAAGGCAAATTACATGGAGGAGGCATAAACCTTACCTCCATCCTATGGTGGTTTAAGAGTTGGTAGCCTACTAAGGTTCTCCAACTCTTTCCCATACTAGAAATGAAGCCTATAATCTAAGCACCTATGTGAGAGGACTCCTCTCGATACAGAGAATCTAGGAAAACATAAATGAGGGAGACTCTCCCTTTACAAGAAAAAGAAAATCTCTTCATAAAAGCTATAACTTAAAAAGAGATAGCCTATGAGATAGCCTATTTTTGTATTAGTGTTGGCTAGATATAGAATAGTGTTCGTGTCTACAAATTGTCCAGAAATTGTGAAAAGAAAGTCCTAATGGTTTCTACGTGTGCAGGGATGAAAGGCAAAATTTGCAGAAAAATAGTTGTGCGCATACGGCTAGCTCTGAGTCCGCATCCGGCTCCAGCCCTAATGGAATCACCGCATCCTCTTTTGAGGCTGATAGTGCGGGTGAAATTTCAATGCCCCCTAGTTCTGAGCCTGCAACAATTGCTGAGGAGCCTAATCGATGGTGTGTGGATGGCAAGTTTCAGCTATACAGAGATGCTCACATGCTGAATGAGAACGATAAGATGGCTCGACCAGTCACCAAGGAGAGTCGGGTTCTTACAGGTAGCATCCACACCGCTCCAGTTATTGAGGGGATGTTCCGTAGACACAAGTGTGAGTGGATGGCACGACCCCAGGAACGTACAATGAGAAGATAGTCAGGCAGCTCTACGCTTCCTATGTCGTCACTGTTAGAGGGTCCATCTCCAAGAGGGTCAAGCCCGGAACTCAGCCTCCACTTGAGGCTACACTATTTCGGGGTTTTTCTATGGACATCTCCAAGAATACCCTCGGTAAGTTGATTTATGGCCTGGATCAGACTCTGCCGATCAATACAGAAGAGCTAGAAAATTGCATGGGCACTATTTGGTGTGGGGCATTTCAGAGGAATGCCGAGCAGCAGGAGTAACTTATTAGGTGGCTAGCACGACATCTTGCAATAGATGGTGAGCGCGCAGAGTGGGTCAGTACTCCGAGCCTGGGCATTAGGAAGGCCACCTTAAATTTTTCTACGAAATTCTTCAGGCTTCTACTACGTAATAGGCTGTCCCCAATTCAGGCAGACAATGTGGTCACATGGGACCGAGAGGTGATAGTTGCAGACATGGTAGCGAGAGTTGAGGTGGATTTTGTCCGTATACTGATTGAGGATATCCCCAAGAGGGACTTAAAGGCCACCACCATTTTTCCCTTCCCCTACCTCATCTTCCAGCATATTAAGGACTCCAGTGTACTAGTGTGGAACTGTGACAGGTTGCTTCAGGAAACCAACAATCTGGATATCGGCCTGATTTAGGAAGAGGCCAATATAGCTACACCTCACAGGGAGCCAAAGGTTAACATGCCACCATTGGGATATGATCTCGTAGAAGATGTGGAACAGATGCAGGTTGATGATCATGCCACTCTAGTCACTCCAATAGATGCACAGGCTCCTCCCTCTCCTGCCGCCAGTATTCGTCAGGATCCTCCATCATCCCTCTAGCTCGAGTTGTGAAGCTGGAAACCCAGATGGCCACACTACTATAGCATATTAGGCCGTGGATGCAGCGCTCAATTAAGCAGTCCGAGGTTAGGATGGAGCAGCTCATGGACTAGATGAATCAGGCTGTTCCTAATATCCTGGATGCGTTCGAGCTGCGAGTTTTGGAGAACGGCCCTGACCATTGATTTATCTACCTTCCAGGAAGAGTTGGCCAGCCTTCGTACTGATCTGGATTCACTCTTACCTGCTCCCAAGTCTGCACCTGAGGCTGTCCCTACAGAGGGGGTTGACACCATGGTGATATCTGCATTATTTGGTGATTCGATGACACCACAAGACTCTTCTCGTGCTGCTGAGAAGTGGACCTGCTCCAGTCATACTTCTGATGATGTCGAGGCTCATAGATTGAGGAAGAAGGAGCGACATCAGACTGAGGAGGCTCGGAGGGCATCCATAGTTGATGAGGAGCATATACATATGAGGGATATGGAGGTAGGTGTTGGCCCATCCTCTAGAGTGAGCACTACTGATGGTGCTAAGAGATTTGATGAGAGCACTACTGAGAGTGATGGGATAGTTGATGGGAGCTCTACTGATGGCGTTCCAAGTGTTGATCCAGTGGGTTCCAGGAAATCGAACCCACCTGATTCTTGAGTGGTCTTCGGCGTATATGCGCCACAAGTTTGCTTCATCTGATCCTTTGCTTTTTACTTTTTGTACATTGAGGACAATTGCACATTATTTTGTTGGGGTGGGGTAAATGGACTGTGAGTGATAGGGTGATGTCTGAGTAACCCAACTCATAATCCTTTCTTGGGGTTTTCCTACCTGTATTATTTTCCCCTAAGATACTATTTTAATTTCAGTTAAACCGGCATGTTTAGGAATATATGTGTAGGAGTAAGTAGAAAAATAAAAGCATGATGGCATAGAAAGCATGAAAAAAAATGATCCCTGTCCAAAAATTGTTGAAATGTGCTAGATCGATAGTCTTGATGAGTTGAATGCGTTGGATCTCAATGACATGTTAAGGAACCGATTTGACCTCATGACTTAAGTTACCACTTGAACTGGGTAATATGATAATATCATAATGAAGCAATGTGCCAAGAGTGTGTGAGAAAAGTTGAATGTTCAGACAGTTTGTGCCAATCTAGAACGTGCCCTGTTGGTCCTCCTAAGATGATCTAGGCTAGAAGTTGGGAAGTGATCATAGGCCCTTGTTCAAATTAGTCCACTTAAGCCTAAAATGATCCAACGAAATGAAATCAATGTCCCTTTGATCCAAATGTTTGAGCCTTAATTAAACTATTTCTTTTGATTCACCTAACTCACCTTCCTTAAAATAATTGTCTTGGTCCCAGTCCATCCTTGGACATGTGCACCTTGATTTAGGCCAAAAATATAAGTTGAGGGTGGCTAATTCAAAATTTACTTTGATCTTGGCCCTGGTCCGACATCGGATATTGTGCACCTCAACTAATGAAAAATCCATAAGTTGAGAGTGGCTATGAAAGAGCTAATCGAAAGAAAAAAGGGTATGAAAAGAGTTTTGTGTTGAAAAGAGAAAAATAAAAGATATAAGAGGATGTGACTTTGTGCAAAAGAAGCAAAAAGATAATAAATAAAAGTGTTGAAAGATAAAGAAAAATAAGGTGAAAGAAAAAGAAGAAAGTAAAAATAAGAGCCACAAAGTCAAAAGTTACATCAATGTTGAAAAGAGTCAAGGGAAAGAAAGTAAAATGAAAGGATGTCAAAAATAGGTTGACAGAAGATGTAACAAGCCAATGTAATGTCAAGCAGGGAAGAAAGTCACTAAAAAGTACCCAAATGTACCACACATGACCCTAAGCCCACGTTACAAGCTAAGCAAGTCCTATAGTGATCCTAGCAATTAGTTTGGAGAGTCTAAGGAGTGAAAATAAGGGCAAGCCTATGGTATTGAGCACTAACTATACTTGAAGTCACTTATGAGCAGGAGTGTTGAATGAATCCTAACACTCAAAATTCATATCTTCTGTGTGAAAAGGATTTCGTTTGAAATGAGGGCACTAGTTACACTGTCGGAAAATTGGTACCTTTGTGATTGTGAAAAATGTATGTTGTGGTGTCTATTGGTCAATCTTTGTCATATCTTGATCCGCATGTGTTAGCTTGTTGAGTCTAATAAAAAAGGATTTGCACTAAGAAGATGGAATGGGTTGAAATACCCATGTGATTGTTGAGTTTGTATATCTGCTTCTACACAAGTGTCGTTTAAAGTTTTAGGGTTTCGCTTGAGTACAAACAACATGTTTAAGTTGAGGGTATTGATATACCGTGAGTTTACGGTATTTTTGATAAATTTCACTTAAGAATTGTGTGTGTCTAGGGCCATTTTGTATTGAAAATAATGTTTTGTGTGTTATGTTTGCAGGAAATAGGCTTTGACGCGGTTAAGTGAGATGACAGCTGAAAATCTGTAGAAGTGGCCACCCACGGAAGTGACCTACGAACCGTAGGTCCTGTTACGGTCCGTTGATGGATATGCATAGCTATGAGCATCGGGTAAGTTTGACCAAGTGTGGAACTACGAAGTGATCCACAGACCGTAGGTCGACCTATGGGCCGTCCTGCACATCCGTGAAAGGTGTTTAGAGAATTGAAGTTCCAGTACCTAATGAAATTCCCAAGTGTGGAGCCACGAAAGAGGACCCACGGACCATAGGTCAACCTACGGTCCGTTCTGTACATCCGTCATTGATGAACAAGGAGTTGAAGGTTCTAGCCTCTGTGGAAAAGTTCTAAGTGTTGACCAATGGAAGGGACTTACGAACCGTCGGTCGACCCACGGTTCGTAGGTCGAGTCGTCGATCAAAGCCACGTCCCAGAAGTTTATTTCCATATTTTTTCCTTTTTGTTTAGGACGTGTTTTTTTATAAATAAGTTATGTAAACCTCGTTTTTGGGGTTAGACATTATTGTTTACTTTTAGTTCTTGATATTTTCTTGGGAATTAACTTGCAAACTTTGGCAACTTGATTTCCAAATTTCGGTATATTAGATTTTTTCTTTGAAATTCAGTTCAAGATTGCGGGTTTGTTCTACTCAATACGTAAGTTCATGAATTGTGTTCTTTCAAGCATGAGTAGGTAAATCCACAATTATGGTTATAGGAACCATGAGCGATCAACAACGTATGAATAATAACTAAGTAATTCATCAATAGTGTTGATGCATGCATTGGTAATTCTTTCGCTTAGAAGACTTTTTAATAAGTGCACGCGTTAGAACTCGCCTTGTTGCCACTTGCTGGACCAAGAAGGTAGTTAATAACAAAAGAATTATCAATAAAGATTTAGTGTGATACTATCTAATTGTCTAATTTTAATTGGTGCTAGGGTGAAAACTAAGCCATACATTGATGTGATGTCTAATCTGAGGTAAAGGTAACGGTTTGTAATTTATACACACGTAGTTGGACCAAGGTGCGGAGTGAAATTCCCTATTTGGAGGACCAATCACTTAAGGATACTTATCTTACCAACTTTGCATGTAAAGCACTAGTAAATGATTACTATTATTAGGATTACCGCGTTATGAGCTTATGGGGAACAAATACACCCTAGTTTGTTTGTCATATTGATAACTAGAAGTTTGAATCTTGCTCACTTGTTACTTAAACAACAATTAGTTATTTGTTTCACAAATCCCCCCTTTTATTTACTTGTCTCAGAAATAAGTTTACTAATCAATATAATAGTGAGTTAAGCTTAAGTCTAAATCATATTCCTCGTTGGATCGACCCTAACATACAAGTTGGGTTCTTTATTTGACAACGATCGATTATACTTCTTTAGGAAGGTGTAATTTGAGCATATCAAATTTTGGCACTGCAGCCAGGGAATAAGGCTTCTAGATTAAGCTCTCATCCACATGCCCTTTTCCCCTACCCTTGCCTCCTTTAGGAGGAGCTTTCTTTCCCTTGTTAGAAGAAATATATTCTCCTTCATTGATTACGATGGACCGTGCTCGTTTGCGGGGCGACATTCCACTTTCGCCCCAGTTGGTCCAAGTCATATCTGCAAAACACATCAAAAAGAGTTACAAGATACCCAAGAAAAGTTTCAGAATTCATGTTGCAGAAAGACTCACCGAGTCACTTTGGCGAGCCAGATCGAGTTCACCGAAAGGATTGGCGTGAAAAAATTTCAAAAAAATGGTAGGTTGATGATGTGCAGGGTCCTTCGGTGAATCGCCGAATGAACTCGGCGAGCTCACGCTTCCCGCCGAAAGTTATAGACTCTATCCTAGCCAAAATATGAAATTAAGGGCGATTAAGAGGGACGTTGGCGAACCGCAGAACAGTTCGGCGAGCTCGACCCAGCTCGCCAAATTGCCCAACGTGTCAAATTTCAACCCCTATTCCCAAAATCAAGCATGTAGACCCTGAAAATAAAAATCAAACACACACATTATGCAATTCATACAAAACCCAATCGACCCATGCCTCCGGGGTACTCAAATTTCCCCCGGTTTGTCCAAATTTGGCCATTTGATGACTTTTGCCCTTAAGAATGACGTCAAATGCTCCATCATTGGGAAAAGTACATCATTTAGTGCAATTGGGGGTTACTCAGACTTCACCCAACTAGACCAAAAATATATTAACCGCAACACAATAATTTATGATCAATTTTGACACACAAAACTCGGGCAATCAACATTTCAAGCAATTAAGTACAATTTCAAAACTAAAACAAGTAAACCAACACATTAAATACAAATCAAACACATGCCCAACACACAACAACATAATTTTACCAAATGCATTCGAGTTCAACTACTAATCAAGAGTTCGGGGTTCAAAAAATTAACCTTTTACCCAAATGAATAATTTGATATGCTAGGCGACAATATATTCCAAATCGGAGCACGAGATCAAGAACAAAAAGTAATAAAAATGGCAAATATGGAAAGTCTAGAGTGCGAGTGAGGGAGTACAGGGTTTCAAATGAGGGAATATAAAAGATTTTGAAAATTTAAGTCATTTGGCCTTTTAAAACTTTCAGTTCACGGTCCTTTCGGTGGAATATTCAACTACGCCAAACCACTAAGCGACGCGCCGAGTGGTGACTTACCTCACTGAGTTTTACAGGACCACCAGTTAATTTAGGGGTTCCAACGATGGACAGAATCTGGATCACCAACCTGTTTGGTGAGTCGCCGATTCAGCCGTTAGCCCGCCGAATTTTACAAACTCCCACATTAGGTTTTTGTGAGTCCAACGACTTTCTATGTTGAGCTCGCCGACCTCTTTGGTGAGTCGCCGGCTGGACTCTTGGCCCGCCAACCTGCACATTCTCAAACACACTCCACTTTTCAACCTACACAATCAACACCCGTTATTCCAAAGTAAACTCAAAGCATTAAAAACTTGGGTTACCTCCCAAGAAGCGCCTTAGTTAACGTCGTGGCACGACACAAGTACCCATTTAAGCTTTATTTTTTGGGTTTCCCATAGTATCACTAGGCAACCCCCCTTGTTGTATTGGGTTTAGATGCGAAGAAATTTGGCCCATTTGGGTCTCCAACTCCTTGATAGAGACACAATGAGAGGACAACGTGTGGTTGAGAGTTTATAAATATTCCTTAATTTCCTTCAAAACTTTGTTGGACCCTTAAACCTTGTCGAGAATGTGTGAAAGCATATCTTCCATATGGCCACCCTCAAAATCTTTGGGGTTTTGACGCTTATGGGGAGGAACATACCTATCGTTCTCCCTCTCTTTTTCTTTCCAAGTGGTGTTACAATCACACCAATCTCTATCACAGTATCTCCAGCCCTCATCTCTATTCCAACCTTGATTTCCACCCGACCATGGGTAGTTAGCACCATAGCCTTTTTCTTGGTTGGATAGGAAGTTCACTTCCTCATTGTACAACGCTTAAAATTTGGCCTCATCGGGGTTTACACCTCCTACGTCCACAATATTTACACTCCTTCTACCAACACCCATGACATTCTTTGCCAAGATGTCTAGTTGGGTCATCATCTTTGCCATGTTTTGGTCTCTCTCTTGATATTTTTCAATCTTCTCATTTGTCATTTTATAAGTGAGAGGAGAGACTTGGTCTTCGCGAGTGTACCATTCCCGGTTAATTTTGGTCATGCAATCAAGGAGTTGGGATGATATTGCACAGGGTTGTTGCATTAAGCCACCCGGAAAAAGTTGATCAGCCACTCCCTTGTTCACCGAATCGAGGCTTCTATAGAAGTACTGCAACAGTACATTATCGAGCAATCCATGAGTTGGGCATTGCAGTACCATCCTTTTAAAACTCAGCCAAGTCTCATGGATTGGCTCACCCTCCAAGCGTTTAAAGCATTGGATAATGTCGCTAAGTATCATCATCTTCAAAGGAGGGAAAAATCACACTTGGAATGCGGTAATACGCCCGTCCCATGAAGTGATAGAATCTCTTGGTAATTCAGCCAACCACTTGCATCCTTCTCCCATAAGAGAAAATGGGAACAACCTCAGTCGGACCGATTCTTGAGATACTTTCTTAAAGGAGAATGGTGCACAAACATCAATAAAATTCCTGATATGCTCATGGGGATCCTCATGAGCTAGCCCTCCAAATAAACCCTTCAGTTGAATGAGATGAAGTATGGTGCTTGTGATGTGAAACACAATATTTCCTTTAGCTGGAGGCAAATGAATGCCCCAACACCACCCATTTGAGCTGGGTCATTGACATCGTTGAGGTTTCCGACATTATCTTGGTGGGCCACTTGGCTACTATTTCTTTCGTTGATGCTCATTTCCTCCTCTGTTTTAACAAGCAACACAAAAGCAAAAATAAAAGTAAGTAGATTCAACTATAGCTAAAAAGAACACAATTCAACTTCACCAAAAGAATTTCAAACAACACCACTCCCCGGCAGCGGCGCCATTTTGATTTAACATTTCAAGCACACCTCATCCAATTGTAGCTGTCAACGATCGTAAATTAGTATAAAACCCAACTAAATGAGTTGGGGTCAAATCCCACAGGGAGCGGTACGTGTTTAGAATTCAATTAAAAAGTATGAATGCGGTGTAATCAGCCATAGGAATAAACATTATCAGGAAAAGACATAAATCAAATTAAGGGGTGACATGAATGTCAAATGGGGGTTTTGGTTGTAATTCTCAACTACAAACAGTCACAAACAATTTGAAATAACAATAGGGAGATAGATTCTCGGGATGTGATCGATTATAGGAAAATATAGGCATATGGGTAGTTGCAACTACTAGTAAATAACTAAATATCCTTGAGTAGGCTAGACTATAAGGGATATAGTTTTCTCTCGAACAACTATCCTGAATCAGGTGATTTCTTTCAAACGTAGCAACACAATGAAAAACATCCCACACCATAATCCATTTACTCTCTCGAGCTAAATGTGTGGGATTGGGTTTCAGATTCACTCTCTCGAGCTGAACCCAGGTCAACCCAATACCCACAAATCATTAATCAATAATCTTTGTTCTAAAACCTCTCTCTCTCGAGCAAGCCAAGAACACAAATATAGAACTGCATTTGCAACTACAATTCTTATATTAAACTACAATTAATGATTAAACTCACTTTTAAATAGCATTTAAACTAGAGATTAGAAATACCCATAAACTAATTCATCCCATAATCACATGATCACACCCCAAGAATTGGGGTTTTTACCAAGTATCATAAAAAGGTAAACTATTACCAAATAGATTAGCCATCAACTGGGTAAGAGATATTTAGTCTTTACAATGCTCAATTTGAAGAAAATCTAAAACCCACTTCCAAAATCTCCAAATTGAATCTCTAAGTTTCTTTAAAAACTAAGAAAACTCCAGAGAAAAACTTGTTCTAATGAAAAATAGATGTCCAAATATGTAACAGATACTAAACTAAATGTTCAAAATCTATTTTATATTCGTCGAAAATAAGCTACGAAATCCCCTTTGGCGAAGTAAGTCGGGCTCGCTGAACCACTCAGCAAGCCGCCCTTTAATCTCTTCCATCGCCTTTTCACCCTGGCATTCAGAATTCTCAAGGTAAGTAACTTTGGGTGATCTATCTTTGCTTCGCAGAACTACTCAGCGATCTACAAACTTCTCCTTTTCGTCGCCGACTTGGTTCTTTCCTTCAGCGCTTCGCGGACTGGAACTTTATGCAGTCATATAGCCACTCGGCGATTCGCCAAATGAATTTGGCAATCACCAGGCTAGCCTTTCTTCATTTCTTCAGTTTGTTTGGTTCCTCATGTTAGTGTCCTTGCTTTGTTGCTCTATCCATGTACCAAAAAATCAATGATTTGTCATTAGTTTATGGCACAAATTAAGAATTTGAGGACACTAAATCTATATAAATAAAGCCCTAAATAAGTCCAAATCTCAGACTCATCAGTAGGATCTAATTAAGACTCAATTTCTCAAGTTGTCAACAACAAATCAAATCACTACAATCATCAATTGATAACCTTAATTTTAAAATAAATTTCTCAAGCAAGCATATAATACTAGACTAGAACTGCACTAGACACTATAATTCATATGTTAAAACTCAGTTATCAATCGAACCCACTTCAAAACAGTAATTGGATCAGTAATTACTAACACCCATAAGCTAATTGAGTCAATCAATCACATAATCACACCCCCAAGAATGGGGGTTTTAGCCACAAATTATAAAAATCTGTAAAATATTACCAACTATGTTCTCCATTAGTTGGGTAACTAAATCTGAGACTTCACAATGCTTCAAATCAACTAATAATCAAAACCCACCTTAAAATTCTACTAAAAACCACTAAAAACTTTGTTGAAGATCAAAAACTCAATGTAAGAATTCTCAAACACTCAGAACTTTGCTCAAAATTTTGTAACTCTAGAACTCTTTTAATTTTTTGCAATTATACTCTTCTAGATTTTTAGCTTTTGGACCGATCAACGAAATTAGTCGAGCATCGCTGATTCAATCGGCGATGCGCCAAGTGTACCTCTCCATCGCCGTCTTAACTTGCCTTTTCACCATTCAAACCCTATAACTTTAGGCGATCAGGATCCTTATCACCGCTCCATTCGGCAGTTCGCCGAAGGTCTATTTCCATCGATGAGTTGGATTTTCCCCAGGTCCGGCACGCTGTAACTTTTGGCGAGCTGAAGTACTACTTGGGGAGTCTCTGAGTGGTGTTGGCGATCTTCAACTTTTGTTATCTTCACCTTTTCCACTCATTTTGGTCCAATAATGTCCTTTCCTTGCTCTTTTGCCTTCATAACTGCAAATTAGAACTTAAACATTAGTTTTGATCATAAAATAGGCATCGAGGACACTAATGCTATGAATTATAAGCACTAAATGAGTCGAAATTCCAGATCATCAACACCCCCAACTTAAATTTTTTCTTGCACTCATGTAAAACACAAGATCAATCGATTCATCAAGGATGTCTACAACTAGTGGTACGCAATACTCAATATGAATGGACACAAGAGGGTCAAACTACTCATTCAATGTTCAATTGTGGACTCTAAGTTTGAAACTGTGACTAACCATTATCAAATAGAACTCAAGCTCAAAATGCTTGCTTCAAATAAAAGTTCAAGCTCAAAAAACATTCAAATGCCCTCACACCAAGAATGATTCCATGTTCACATAAAACTCACCAACAATTTAGAATTTCGAAATCAAAAACAAATCTCACACTATTAAAGAGGAACACATCCATGATTCTAGCCATAGGCTTGCCCTTATTTTCCAACCAACATTACTTTAAGCTAACTGAAGATCACAAAGGTCTTTAAAGGCTTGTAATGGGGATGAGGGTTAAGGTATGATCACATTGGTTTAGTGACTTATACCTTGATGATGCATGGCATTCATTTAACTTTTCCTCCTTCTCTTTCAAGCTTTATGATTTTCACAATCCAACCTATGTTCTTTAAAGCATGACCATTGGATAACCCATTTCTTTTGTCCATTTAACAACTTTATTTCAAAAGTTCTTTTCTTTTTCGATTTTTTTCTATTTTCACCTTTCTCTTTTCTCTGTTTTTTTACATGAAGGGGTTCCATCTTTTTCAACATGATCCTTCAAGGGAGAATTTCTCAAACTTCTTGACTTTCCTCCTTCTTCAGCACACCCCCACTTAGGCTTTTGGCCTATGTTGGCGATTCAAATAAACCAATGATTTATGAATGTTATAGGTGATGGGACAAAGAGGTCAAAGTTGTTCATGTTTCATTCAAAGAATAAGGGTAGGCTAAAAAGATTCCAAGCAAGGTTCACAGTCTCACAAGGTGGTCACAAAGAAGTATAATATCAATTTTGGTTCACTCTTCACAAATTGTGCCTAAGATCATCTCTATTGTTCTCTTACAGTAGTCAATTGAACTAAAGGAGTAAGTATTAGGTATTACCAAGCACATATTTTAAGAAAATCTCAACACACATGGAATTCAACACAATCATCACACAAGACTCTACAATTTTCAACTTGCATGCAATGATCAACACAAGAGGTCAAGTCAAGAACCGACAGTCACAATGAGATGCTACAAGTTCACATATAACTTATGCAACTCCATTTGCCTCATTGGAGCCACACACATATATAGTTCAATCGAGAGCACTATTCGATTCATTGGTATTGATCACAACCGACACTCAAAATTGCAAGAGAACAACCACATTCACAAACATCAAGAGGTGGCAATTTTTTTAGTCAGTTCAAAACAAACATTAACATTAAACTCAATGCATCAAAACCCAATATATACCAACAAAATCCAGCATTCACACAAACACAAAAACAACAATAGTATCCATAAAATAGCCTAAATTAGGTTGGTATGGAAATACCTCACCGCGCCAGACTAAACGAGTAATTGTCCTCAAATGCAAAGAAATAAAAAGTCTAAACAAGAAAAAGAAAGAGAGTCAAAATCCTCTTATCTGGATAAGGATGGGTGAACTCTGCATGGTGGGGGCTCCCTAAGTCTGGGCATCAGTACCCGACTCTACACCATCCTTCTCTCCACTAGAGCTCACCGTATATGTGTCCCTCAGAGATGCCACCACAGTTGTATGTACCATAGCCCACACAAGTTCCTCTAAATCATTATATACAGTTGCATCTCGAACTCCCAGCTCCTCTGCATCGATCTCGGCCTCAGACTCATCATCTACATCATCCCTAGCAACATCTCCAATCATAGTAGCCGGAGGGATCTCAAAACTGACCGAGAGGTCTCTACTCGGAATCTTCAGAAGATCCACAGTGCTGAATATAATTGATAGATCGGTGGATTTCAGCACATACATATCACACCTAAGCCCAATAATATCGACCATAAAGGTCGTCACATACTCACATGCACTTGTGCCCTGCTCACAAGCCTCCACTCTCATAGTGAGGGCATCCAATGCCAATCTATGCGCATTAATCACCACTCTATGCTCTCTTAATTCAGAACTGATAGGGGCTAAGGCAACAACAATATCCCTCTCAATTAGCCTAGGTACAACAACCTCTACCCGGGAGGCACAAACATCAGCAGACTGGGCCAGGTGATCCATCTTATATAAGATAGCCCAGGTAATCGGAGGTCGGGAACAAGAAACAACATCATCAGTAGGAGGACAAGTAGTAGGAGAACCAGAAGGGATAGAAGTAGAAGTCCTAGGGGTACATGTAGGCTCACTTTCCTGAGTAAGAAGAATTTCCTTTATCAACAATATCTTCACATAAACTACCAGGGAAGTATCCACTAGTGCAGCTCTTCTCCTCTCAGTCTCATCCCTTATGTACTCGGCATCTATCTTCCAAATGTTATTAGGGGAAGTGGGAGTTACTTTCACATCCGTATTTGAAATCAAATGAACTCGGGCACACCTGCAAAGCTCCGTAATCAAGACTTGATTGGGGAGAGAGTTTTGGCTCTACTTGGCCGTCATGGCCATCTCATGCTTGATGATCAGACAAAGATTAAGTGTTTCTTGGTCGAAGATACAACCCTATAAAGTAGCCTTCGGATGCCGGAGTATCGCCTCTTTATGTGATGGCATCAATGTGCTGATGATGAACCTGAACCAATATATTTTAGCCACGTTCAAATCCTTCTTCTCAATATGAACACCCATCTCAATCCATGACGGTGAAATGTCTGAGATAAATGGTTCCAACCAACCCTTCATGTCGTCGAGGGTCTTTTTATGTATCTGATCCACCAAGAAGTGGATCACGTTCATCGTACAACCACGCACCTCATTGATGTTGGTGCTGCTGTATTTGACCTGTTTTCCCTGCACTACCACATGGTCTAGTGGTTTAAAAGAGATGGCCTTTTTCTTTCCCTTAGGCACTAGCTTGCCATACTCAACGTAAAACTCACGAACTCAAGTAGGAATATAGAAGCCTCGGGGCTTTGTTAAGATCTCAAACTTGTGGAACATGATAGTCTTCCACACCTCTGGGTACCGGGCTTCTACTCTATCAGTAGACAATATCTTTTCCTCTAGAATGGACATTCAACCCCCGACCTTCATCCTTTTCAACGACCAGAGTGGGGGTGCTTGAGCTGGTGGAATCGGAGGTACCTATTCTAAAGTCTGAGCTGGAAGTGGAGGAGGATTAGGTGGCACTGGGATCCTTGATTAGTAATTCAAAGATTTGGAGCGTAGCTCCGCTCTTCTAATTTGGAGTGTCTGATCATCCTCCAGTTGAAACACGGAGATCGGCGATCTATCACCCAAGTTGCCCTCACTTTCTAAAGTAGTGAAGTGGGTGGCATAGATCCCCAGACTATCAAATCTTTCATGCGCTTACGTTTACACAACATGCCCTTTTCCTTTCCTTTTCTACTTTTTAAAGGAAGTTTGGCCTACGTAGTTCGGCAGGGTTCAACACTTCGTTGATAAGAATACCCCTTGCACGCTTTTCAGGATATTTATTTCTTCCATGTACCTTGGATCTAACCATAACTACAAAACAACATCAAACAAACCAATACGTTAGAAAAAAATTGAAAAGTCCTCAACTTTAAAAAATATGTAGGAAAGCTCGTCGACCCAGTCAGCGAGTCGGCGAACCCATTTGACAAACCAGATCAAGCTCGCCGAATGTTTCAGAACAAAATATTTCAGAAATTAGGACACATCGGCGATGCTCACTACCCTTTGGTGAGTCACCAAAACTATTCGGCGAACTAGAAGTAGCTCACCGAATGTTATAGAACAATTTCTAAAAAATAGGGGCGCAGAAGGGTGATCTAACAGTCATTCGGTGAGTCACCGAGTGAACTCGGCGAGCTCATGCATATAACTGAATGTTACAGACTAATTTCCACAATTTTTAAGGATAGAAAGGTGATCCAGGGGTCGTTGGGGGAACCGCTGAACCAGTCGGCGAGCTCAACTAAGCTCGCCGAAAGGTCCTTCGCTCCTTATTTTGACCCCGACTCTCAAATTCTAACCCACAACCCACGAGAACAACATCAAACACCTATTCTATGCAATTAGGCCCAAACCCATAACATTAATGGCGTCGGGGTACTAAGACTTTCCTTGATTTGTCCAAAATGACCAGTCAACGTCTTTTGCGATTAAAAATGATGTAACCCACTCTATGATTGGATAAAATTAGTCAATCGGTGCAATTGGGGTTACTCGGACTTCACCCACAATAGACCCATCACATTAACAACACAACCCATGACTTTAATCAAGCATACACACAGGATTTCACAAAAATAGGCTAACAAACACAATAATAGGCAGCATGGGTACAAACTAACATCAATCCATTCAAACAAATAATAATGTGCAACTGAACCAGCATGGATACGATAATGTATTTGAAACAATAAAAATATAAAGGTGGGGCGCGGATAACCAACCTCAAAAATAGACAACTAAACGCAAGGCAAGCAAATTGAAGCAAAATTGAGAACCCCCCCATCGAGTAATTGATCCCCCACAAAAAGGCAAGAAAAGCAAGTACGGAAATCTAAAGTGTGGTTGTGAAAGTGTAAAAGTCAGAAAATATGAAATAAAGGAAGTTTTTGAATTTAAAAATGGTTCAGCCCTTCATGACCGTTCAAGTCGCGCTCTAGTCGGCGATGGTCACTTATGTCACCGATCATTCGGTGATGCATCGAATGGATGTTTTTTTCACCGAGTTTTACAGAACCTCTAGCTAACTAGTTGGTCCAAACGACGATCCAGATCAGGCTCGCTGACCTGTTGGGCCAGTTGCAGATTGGTGCCTAAGCTCGCCTAATTGCTTTTTTACCCAAAATTCTGGATTTTCAACCTGCACATTCAATGCCTGTTATTCAAACAAATATATGAAAAGCTTAAAAACTTGGATTGCGAAGCGGCTTATTAAACATCGTGGCACAACAAGGATACACTTTCAAACTTCATTATTTGGGTTAACCAAGGTATCACTTTGTAGACCCCCTTTTTGCCTCGGGTTTAAATGAGACAAGATTTGGCCCATTTGCATTTCCAATTTATTAATGGGCACATAGTGAGAATTGACCGTCTGGTTTAGAATTAAGACGTCCTCTTTCATTTCTTTGAGCAGTTTGTCCGACCCTACCACTTTATTTAAAATACGTGCAAGGACATCTTAAGTGAAAAAATTGTCCGAGTCAACCCTTTGCTCTTCTGGCTTTTGACGCTCATGGTGAGGTACATAACTCTTTTTGCCACCGTCTCGCTACCTCTAGTTTGTACCACTGTCACGCTATTCCCTATCACAGTCCTTCCAACCTTCATCATGGTCTCTATTCAAACCTTGGTTCCTAGCTGGCATTGAATAATTTTTTATGAGCCTCCATCCTGATTTGCTAGAAAGTGTACTTCTTCATTGTACAAAGTTTCAAAGTGCACATCATCAGGATATACTCCGCTAACTCCAACTGTGTTCACAACCTTCGAACCACTACCCATGACATGTTTTTACAAAAGATCCAGGTGGATCATCATTTGAGCCATGTTTTCATCCCACTCTAGGTCATTTTCTATTTGTTCCTTTGTCATCCTGAATGTCAAAGGAGATACTGGATCTTCTCTAGTATACCAAGCACAATTTATCTTCGTCATTCATCAAGGAGAGTAGACGTTATTTTGAAAGATTGTTGCATAATTCCTCCTTTGACAAGCTGGTCAGCCACACCTTTGTTGATTGAATCTAGACTTCAGTAGATATGTTATAACAACACGTTGTTTGGGAGTCCATGAGTTGGACATTGGAGTAACAACTTCTTAAGCCTCAGCCATATTCATGGATTAGTTCACCATCCAAACGTTTGAAACCCTGAAAATTATCTTTCAATGCCATCATCTTTGAAGGAGGGAAAAATATTATGTAGAATGCCTCGGTAAGCTCTTCCCAAGACGTAATCGAGTCCCTTGGTAGATCAGCTAACCAATTTTTTGCCTCCCCCACCAAAGAAAAAGAGAAAAACAAAAGTCGAATTGTCTTTTGTTAGATGTTCTTGAATGAAAATTGACCATACACGTCCATAAAATTCTGAATATGGTCATGGGGATCCCCATGAGCCAGCCCTCCAAACGAACCTTTCATTTGCAATAGCTGCAACATCGTGCTAGTCACATGGAATACCACATTTCCCACGACCAGAGGTAAACAAATAGCACCTACACCTACCAGTTAAGCTTCATTGACATCGTTCAAGTTTTGGATGTCATCTTGATGTCCAAGTTGACTAGTGTTGCTTCCTTTCACACTGATCTCATCACCTGTTCACGAGCAGCAAACAACAAACACAAAACAAAGTAAGTTAATTTAACTACAAACAATATTAGATCACAACTAAATTTTAGTAAAAGAATTCTAAACACCACTCATCGGCAGCGACACCATTTTTTATAATGCTCCACTACGCTTGATCCAATTCTAAGTATAGGTGATCACAATCTAGTATAAACCAAATGAAGAGCTGGGTTCTATCCCACATGGAGTGGTACGGTAGGGAATTTAGCTACGAAGTGAAAGGCGTGTTGAAATTGATTGTAGGAATATAATTTATCAGAATAATTAAAATAAATTGTAGGGGTTGACAACTATTGTCAAATGAGGGGAATAGGTTTGTTAATTAACAACTACTAAAATAGGGGAGTAATCAAGTAGAAACGGATCCTTGGAGACGTGATCGATTAATTGCCAATTTTACTATACAAGTGATTAAAATTATCGAAAGTTGGTATATCTTAGTGGGTAGGCTAGAATTTAGATATAACATCCATATCCCGATCAACTATCATGAATCAAACGAGGTCTCTCGAACCTTGAAAAGCATAACAGATGCAACACTCACTCTCACAAAGAAGAAAACAATGCATGCTTTCACTCATAGGTTTGCCCGTATTTTCTGATCGACATTTGTTTCAGCTTACTCAAGATCAAAAAGGTCTTTTCAAGGCTTGAAATGGGGCAGAGTGCAAAGGTATGGTCAGTTATGCTCAGTGACTTTCATCCTCATGAAATGTGGTGCTCACAACACTTCCTTTCCTTTTCCTTCATCATTCTCCTTAGTGCTCATAAGTCATCCTATTATTCACTTTCCATGGATTGTTTGGGAACCCCATTTCTTTTGTACTTTATTCCACATCTTTCTTTTTCTTTCTCTTTTTTTTTTTTTTTTTTAATATATGGAGGGGTTCCATTTTTCTTCAAAACCATGGCTAAGGGGGACTTCTTGCACTTTTTGATTTGCCCTTATCTTTTCACCACACCCCCAACTTAGGATTTTGGCCTAATTTGGCTATTTAATTGACCACAATTCAAGAGGATTATAGGTAGTGGATAAAGAAAGGTTATGGTTTCAAAAGTGGTTCACACACTCACAAGGTAGGTCACAAAAGAGGTATATGTCAAATTGGTTCACACTCTCAGAAGTTGCCTAAGATCATATCAAGAGATAACATCACTTAGTTGACCTGACCAACGGGGCAAATTCTAGGATATATCATGCATGGTTCAAAGTAAGCTCATCACACTAGGCATTGATACTATAGTCAAACAAGACTTCATACTTTTGCTAGTGTGCAATGATCATCACAAGATACTCAATTTGATAACAGGCTAGTCAAAATGAGATGCAAATAGTTTACATCTTGTCTATACAACTTCATGTGTCCTCATCGTAGCCGTACATTCATATTTGTTCGATTGTAAGTACTACTCAAGTCATCGCTTTGATCAGAATTGAGACTTAAATTTTGCAAAAGAACAGCCACATTCAACTCATAAGAGGTGAGAAAAAAAATTCAGAAGGGTCAAAATCATTTTTGAATTATTTTGCAATTTAAAATAAAAGGATCCACAAGCTCAAACATCGACAGAAAGCAGTGTAAACATAATTAAAGCACAAAACCCAAATATAAACAAAACACGAACATCAATAGAACACAGGTGGGCCTCACCCCCACCACAAATAAAAGAAATTTGTCCTCAAATGCAAATAACACAGAATTTGAAAGGTAAAATGAAGAAAGACAGAGAGGGAGGTAAAGAGGGGATCCTGTCTAAGTAGTCGCTCAATTTATCTAGACATCAGTGCCCGAAGTAACTTCCAGAAGGACCAGCTCTGTCGAATCCAACAACAGATGCTAGAGAGGCCTACACAACAACATCTATCATAATTGCTTCCGTCTCGGACAAGTCTTCATCTGCAGCTCTCTCAGTCTCCTCATGCATCTCTTAATCAGTTTCTACATCTAACTCAGGATCGACTGTCTGGTCCACTCTATTACCATGTCCAGTGGTGGTCTGAGGCATCTCAGGCACGTCTGGAATTTACACTGTTAAAAAGATCATGGATACATCGGTGGACTTTAGGTAGTTTACATCTTTTCGTAGCTCAGCAATGGCAGCTTTTAAAGCTTTCACGTCCTATGTGGCTCCTTGGTTGTGGTCACACCCTGTCATCCCATCCGCTATGGCATCAATGATAGTGCTCAGAGGTGTCACAACATCAACTAGGGAAATCTGGATCATGCTTCGAACAGAGGCCTCTAGACTAGCTGCCCGACAATCAGCAGAAAAGGGAAGCTGTCCCATCTGGAGTAGGGAAGCCTGGGTGAGTAGAGGTCGAGAAATAGCATCAACAGTAGAAGAATCTGGAAGTGCCTCTGCCGGTGATAATTTTATGTGTACTAACTCCACCGATGTTGCCTTCTTCCTTTCTGCTTGATCCTTAAGGTATCGGCTTCGATCCTTCGGATATTAGTAGAGGTTCTAGGCATCATTTCCACATCCTTTTTGGCATCCCGAGGTACCCGAGCTTGTTTGCACAATGCAGTGATCAATACTGGGAATGAAAGTGAGGTATGGCTCTGCCTTGCACGCATGAGTATCTCTGAAGCAATGATTTGTCCCAAGTGTATCTGAGTTTGCTCTATGATGCAACCTAGGAAAGCTGCCTTGGCAAGACGAAGAATCGACTCATTCTGGGATCGCTTGATTTTGTTGCTGATAAAACCAAACTAGAACCTTGCTGCCATGTTTAGTTCTTTCTTTTCAATCGAAACTATTTCCGACAACAACTTTGGAGTCTCATCTGAAATTAGTGGGGCTAACCACTTTTTCATCTCATCCAGTTTCTTTGTTCTGATCCAGTGCTGGCAGTGATCCCCAATATTAGTGGACATCCCCAAGACCATGTTAATCGCCTCACTATCACACTTCACCCTCTTGCCTCTAACAACCACATAGTCTACTTCTTTGAAAGCTACTGCTGGTTGCTTTTTCTGGGGTATTAGTGCACTGTAGAATTCTTTTACCCGATTTGGAATATAAGGGTCGCGGTGCTGGGTGAAAATTTGGAACTTATGGTATCTCACGCATTCATTTATCTCTGGGTGTCTGTATATAACCCCGTCCATGGAAAACCTCTTTTCCTCCAGAATTGTTCTCAGTCCCTCAGCCTTTATTCGATTCGTTGACTTAGGCGGAAGACCCTGCACTGGAGGCGCTAACACCATTGCCTGCTATGGAACTGGAGATGTAGGGCTGGTAGGCTGGGTAATCCTGATCCTGGATGGGTCATTCAGCTTGTTAGTTCACCGCTCAGCCCTCTGTGCTATTAACAAATCATCCTCATCATAACCCATATTTTCGCTTTCAGATTGGTTGGCTATAAAAGACATCACTGTTACATCTGATAATTCAAGGGTCTTAACCTTGCCCTTGCCTTTCCCACCAGTTGTGGAAAGTCTAGCAACCTTGCTTTTGGATGTAGTTGCATCCTCGTTGATTTTAATCACTTTTGTTTTACCTTGGGATGACCTGCTTTCTCTTGCAACTTTAGTTCTAGCTATTTCTGCAAAGAATTTGGGAAGAAGTTAAGACGACTAAACCAAATTCATAGGGACACAATTGCAGATAATCTCGCCAAACAGATCGGCAAATCACCGAGTTGCTTTGGCGAGCAGGGTTTTATCCATAGAAATATATAGTTCAATAAAGATTCGGGGTTGCAAACAAAGGGGAATCAAGGAGACTTTCGGTGATTCGCCGAATGCTTTTGGCGATCGGAGACTTCTCGCCGAAAGTTACAGAATCCATATCTCAAGTAGCATAAAAATAAAGGCGGGATGGAGTCATTAGGTGAACCACTGAGTGGGTTGGCGAGCTAGACCCAGCTCGCAATTAGCCCATCGTGCCTACTTCCCATCTATCTACTCGACTTCAACCTGCAACCCCTGAAAACAAAATCAAAACATGCACTAGATCACTTAAGCTTACAATTTTCTCGACCTTTATTCAACTTATATTGTATGGAGGAGCACCTCATAAAATTTCATTCATGCTAAATCATCAGAAAGAGATTCCAAAATTCAAAGTAGATGAGATGGATCCGCGAATCAATAGAGGCACTTGAATAGTCTAAATTTATGAGAAAGGTACACTACACGACATAGGATAAAATTACTTGCAATGAGAGTATAAATATCATAATTAAATGCAGGGTTTGGAGAACCCACCTTTTAGGAAAATTAAGTCAATATTGTGATGCTAGGAAGCAAATTAGTATAGATCCAAGCTCTATTAAATTAGCTAAAATACTCACGAGATGCGGAAATTTTGAAAATACTAAGTAGGTGCAATTTTGCGAAAATCGAGAGTGAGAGAATATGAAAAAGGTTGAAATTCAAAACCCGTGGCTTTATAAAAACCATCAAGATTTCATCCATTCGACGACATTAGTTGATTTCGATCCGCTACTCGGTGATTCACCAAATGTTCATCTACTTTGCCTAGTTTTACAGGACCTTCAGTCAAAGCGAGGGTACAAGACGATGGTCTTTTTTGGGGTCGCCGATTCGCCAATTGGGCTTGTGTAAGCAATCCTATATTTTTCACAGACTTTTCATGCCCAATCCTACAAAATCAAAACACCTTTATTTCAAAAATAACAAATTACAAACATTTAAGGGTTTTGGATTTCCTCCCAAACAACGCCTTATTTAACGTCGTGGCACGACGAAAGTTAACACTTATGCTCCAATGGTGAGGTTTGCCTCAACTTCATCAGGCAATCCTTCTTTAAAATCCGTATAGAGTTCAGTCTGTACTTGATCCATTTAAGAACCTAGTAGTTGAATGAGCATAGCATGGGAGGTCGTCATCTAGTTCAACAACGATACATTCTCCTTGAGCTCCTCTAGTACCCTATGTTGCTCACTGGATTTTTGGAGTAGAAGTGTGAGCATTTCATTGTTCTGTCCATCCTCCTTGTTCTTAATTCTTCTTCATTCATGAGGAGTAATGTAGCGCTCTTTGTTGTTGCATTGGACTTCAAGGTCCTCTATTTTCTTTGTCAACTCATCTAACTGAGTAAGCAGGATCACTAAGTTGAAATCTCTCCTTTTCATTTCCTGATCTTGATCTGTTAAGTTATCTAGTGATTTGGATGCTTCCACATAGGGTTGTCGTACTAGAACACCCGAGGTAATTTGATTAGCCATCATTCTGTTTCCTAGACTAAGACTTCGGTAGAAAGATTCCAAAATGACTCTTTCGGGGTTAACGTGAGTAAGGCAACGACCCAGAAGTGCTTTGAACCTCAGCCATGCCTCATGAAGTTGTTCACCTTTCGATTGCCTAAAATCAGGATCATATCTCGAAACATCATCCCTTCTAATGACGACAACTCCATTAGCTTGCAATTACTGTTCGATATGTTCAACTCCCCTACTTCAAAACTCATATAATAAAAACAAAACTAAAAATTAAGTTAGTAGACTACAACTATAAAGAGAATTTTTTTTACTTAACTAAGAATTCCCAAATAACACAAATCCCCGGCAGCGGCGCCATTTTAATGTTTACGTAATCAACGACACAACTTTCGATACAAGTTTCCACGATCGTGCAATAGTATAATAACCCAACCAAGGGTTGGGGTCCAGTCCTAAGGGAGTGGTTTTGAGAATTAATAGAAAAATAAAATTTGTTCTAACTAGTCGTAGCTACAGACATTAATGATTAAAAACATTGTTAATTAAAGGGGGACACAAGAGTGTCAATTAACAATGGGGGTTTTTGTCACTAGCAAGTAAAAACATCAAAATAAACAAATACTTCTAAATAATGAGAGGGTATTCTTGGGATGTTACCGGAATACGGGTTAATCTAAATTATTGGGTACATGCTTTCAATAGAAAATTTATAGAGTAATAGTGACTAGGCTAACCTTTACATGGGAATAAATTCTCTCTCGAGCAACTTACCCCGTTTCAAATGGGTTCCTCACCACTTTCCGCATGAAGACTAGCCTACTCCTTAACCCACTCACTCTCTCGAGCTGAGTGTTAGGATATGGGACTAGGGTTCACTCTATCGAGCTGAACTTCATGTCGACCCACTCCTTAGGCCATCAATCTAGTAGTCTTAGTTTCGCGACTTCTCCCTCGAGCAAGCCAAAAACACATAAATAAAATTGTATTTTCTACTACAAATTTGTTAAATTCATCCACAACTACTAAACGAAATCACCATTAAACTACATCTAATCTATCAGAAAGCAAGACACAAGGACAATCTTAACCCATATTCGCTAAATCACACCCCAAGAATTGGGGGTTTTAGCCACACATCAAGAGATAGAAATTTATACCTAAATGAGCTTGCATTCAAATGGGTATGAACATTTAAGTCTTGTTACAGGCCAAGAATGAATAATCCAAGAGACCCAAGTCCAAATCCTTGGAGATGAAACCCTCTTCTTCTTTAAGTCTTCAAAACCCTCTCAAACTCAGAGCAAAAATAAAAAGTACTAAAAGTTATATTAATTTTTTCCACACTAAAAATTTGATACTAAACTACAACTCTCAGGGAGTATTTATAGTTTTCAAAAATCTATGCTACAGCGGATCATTCGGCGACATTAGTCGGAATCACCGATCAACTCAGCGATTCGCCCTTTGGTGTAGTTCATCGCCGTCTTGCACCATCATTCAGCATCGTCGTGCTCTCGTTCATTGGGAAACATGGTACTGCTTCACAGAACTTCTCGACGATATGCCGACTGCTCCCTTTTTCCGCCGAATTGATTCTTTCCTTCAGGGCTCAGCACACTGGAACAAAAGGAGAAGTAACACCCTTCGGTGACTCGCCAAGTGTACTTGGAGATCCTCAGGCCTTTGTTTCTTCGTTCTTTTCAGCCTTTTCGTTCCTTTTTGCGATGTAGTGTTCATGCTTTCCTTCAAACTTCAAATACTTTAAACTTAAGTGTTTTCATCAGATATTGAGATAAAATAAGCATTTGAGGACACAATTTCTATTAAAATATAGCCCTATATGAGTCCAATTTATGGACTCATCAACACCCCCAACTTAAACTTTTGCTTGTCCTCAAGAAAACTCAAGTTCAGTCATTCAAAAAGGGTGTCTTGAACAGTGCTACACAAGACTCAATGATTAATGCAAACAACAAAACTCAATTTACTTATGCACAGATCAAATGTGCACTCAAAGATTCAAGTTGTGACTCACCAATATCAAAGAAGCTCATGCTCACAATACTTGCTTCAAATGCAAGTTCAAACTCAACTAAAATGTTCAAATGCCTCACAGAAATAATGATTCCATAATTACACAATGGTTTACAGTTTAAAGCTTTGAAATAAGATGCAACGCTCACTCTCACAAGGAAGAAAACAATGCATGCTTTCACCCATAGGTTTGCCCGTATTTTCTGATCTACATTTGTTTCAGCTCACTCAAGATCTAAAAGGTCTTTTCAAGGTTTGTAATGGGGTTGAGTGCAAAGGTATGGTCATTTAGGATCAGTGACTTTCATCCTCATGAAATGTGGTACTCACAATACTTCCTTTCCTTTTCCTTCATCATTCTCTTTAGTGCTCATAAGTCATCCTATTATTCACTTTCCATGGATTGTTTGGGAACCCCATTTCTTTTGTACTTTATTCCACAACTTTCTTTTTCATTATTTTTCTTTTTCTTTATCTTTTCTCTTTTATTTTTATATATGGAGGGGTTCCATTTTTCTTCAAAACCATGGGTAAGGAGGACTTTCTTGCACTTCTTGATTTGCCCTTATCTTTTCACCACACCCCCAACTTTTGATTTTGGCCTAAGCTGGTTATTCAATTGACCAAAATTCAAGAGGATTATAGGTAGTGGATAAAGAAAGGTTATGGTTTCATCAAGTTTCTTCCCAAGAAAGGTAAGGCTCAAGGGGTGTTCAAAAGTGGTTCACACAATCACAAGGTAGGTCACAAAAGAGGTATATGTCAAATTGGTTCACACTCTTAGAAGTTACCTAAGATCATAACAAGAGATAGCATCACTTAGCTGACCAGACCAACAGGGCAAATTCTAGAATCTATCATTCATGGTTCAAAGTAAGCTCATCACACTAGGCATTGACACTATAGTCAAACAAGACTCTATACTTTTGCTAGTGTGCAATGATCATCACAAGAGACTCAATTTGATAACATGCTAGTCAAAACGAGATGCAAAGAGTTCACATATTGTCTATGCAACTTCATTTGGCTTCATCGTAGCCTTACAATCATATTTGTTCGATTGTAAGAACTATTCAAGTCATTGGTATTGATCCGAACCGAGACTTAAATTTTGCAAAAGAACAGCCACATTCAACACACGAGAGGTGGCAAAAAAATTTTGGAAGGTCAAAAGCATTTTTGATTTTTTTTGCGATTTAAAATAAAAGGAGCCACAAGCTCAAACATCGACAGAAAGTAGTGTAAACACATTTAAAGCACAAAACCCAAATAAAAAACAAAATACGAACGTCAATAGCACACAAAGGTGGGCCTCACCCCACCAAAAATAAAAGCAATTTGTCCTCAAATGCAAATAACACAGAATCGGAAAAGGTAAAATGAAGAAACACAGAGGGAGGTAAATAGGGGATCCTATCTAAGCAGTTGATGAGACTCATTTAGGGCTTTATTTTACTAGACATAGTGTCCTCAAATCCTTATTTTATCTCAATATCTGATGAAAACTTTTAAGTTTCAGGTATTTGACGTTTGAAGGAAAGCATGGGCACTTAGGCGCAAAAATGAACAAAAAGGCTGAAAAGAATGAAGAAGCTGAAGATTGAGCATCGCCAAACATACTTGGCTAATCGCCAAGGGGATGCACTCCGCCCTTTGTTCCAGTACGCGAAGCCTTGAAGGAAGTGGATCAAAAGGCGATTAAAAAAGCAGTCGGCGTGTCGCCGAATAGCTCCGTGAAGTAGTACTATGTCGCCCAATGAAACAGAGCACGACGATGTGAAGGATGGTTGATGAGTCCACAAATTGGACTTATTTAGGGCTTTATTTTGATAAGAATAGTCCTCGAATGCTTATTTTGTCTAAATATCTAATGATAACTCTTAAGTTTCAGGTAGTTGACGTTTTAGTGAAAGATGGACACTTACTCACAAAAAGGAACAAAAAGGCTGAAAAGAATGAAGAAGTTGAAGCCTGAGCCCCGCCGAGCACACTTGGCGAGTCACCAAAGGGACATATTCCTCCTTTGTTCCAGTATGCAAAACCCTGAAGGAAGAGGATCAAAAAGGCAATAAACAGACCAGTCGGATCTTCGCCGAATAGTTCCACGAAGTATTACTATACCACCCTATGGTCCATAACGTGAAGATGTTGAAGGCAAGAATGAAACGGCGATGAAACATAAGAAGGGCAAGTTGCCGAGTCATTCGGCGACGTCGACTAACTTCGCCGAAAGATCTGCCAACACTATTTTTTGAAGTCTATAAATACTAAACTTATTTTTTAATTTTAAAGAGTCGAACATTAATTTTAATTTCCAGAATAAAATTGTACTTTTTGGGATATTTTTCTCTCAGCTTTAGAGAGGGTTTTGTGGGAGACTTGAAGAAAGAAGGGTTTCATCTTCCCCAACTTGGAAGTGGGTCTTCTCGATTATTCTTCCTTTTCTTAAATCAAGGTTTAATTTCTTATACCCATTTGATTTCACTATCATTTTAGGTGTATTTTGTTATTTCTTGATGTGTGTCTAAAAACCCCCATTCTTGGGGTGTGATTTAGCAAATATGAGTTGATATTTTTGTTGAGTCTTGCTTGCTGATAGGTTAGATGTAGTTTGGTGGTGATTTCACCTAGTGGTTGTGGTTTAACCTAAAGGGTTTGTAGTTGCAAATACAAAGCCACCCATGTGTTTTCGGCTTGCCCGAGAGGGAGGTTGCGAAACCAAGACCACTAGATTGATGGCCTAAGGAGTGGGTCAACATGATGTTCAGCCCAAGAGGGTGAGCCCTAGTCCCATATCCTAACACTCAGCTCAAGAGAGTGAGCGGGGTAAGGCGTAGGCTGATATTCATGCGGTAAATGGGTGTTCGAGAGGAATACATTTGAAACGGGGTAAGTTGCCCGAGAGGGAACTTATTTCCCTTTAAAGCTTAGCCTAGTCACCATTATCTTAGAAATTTCCTTTCAAAGGCATGTACCCAACTTCTTATCTCAACTTGTATTGCCGTCATACCCTAAGAATTCTTAACCATACTTGATTTTCTTGTTATTTTTGTTGTTTTTACTAATTGTGACAAACCACCAAATCAATATTTGACACTTTTGTGTCACCCCTTTAATTTACTATGTTTTAACTAGTTAAAGTCTTTAGCTACGACTAGTTAGAAATAAATTTTATTTTTCTATCAATTCTCAAAACCACTCCTTTGGGACACGACCCCAACCTTTAGTTGGGTTACTATATTATCGACGATCGTAGACACTCATACCGTAGGTTAGTGTCATTGGTCACGATAAGCATCAAAATGGTGCCGCTGCCGGGGGGTGGTGTTATTTGAGAATTTTTAGGTAAGTAGAATTATTGGTTTTTCTTAGTTTTAGCTTTACAAATCTTAGTTGTATTTTTGTTTTTCTTGTGCGAACACCAACGCAGAGAAACAAAAATGGATGAGCACTATGGATATCACATAGATCATCCTCTTTTGAAGCTACTGAACTTTAGGGATAACCTACTGACATTCAAACAGGCAGGGGAGGAAACACTTCCGTAATTGTGGAGGATATTCAAAGCAATTTTGCAGACATTCCCATTCCATGGAATGACTGATAAGACACTGCTGGATTGCTTCTAGCGGGGTCTTGAACCCGATAATAGAAGCATAGTTGAGCACCTTTTTGAATGCGAAATGCTAAACCAACCCTATAAAATCGTTGCAAAACTACTTGATAAAATGGTTGAAACCAACAAAGAAGCCCAACATGAATATAAATGGGATAAATTGGTGGCACAAGTAGATGTTCTAACCAAACGGGTGACGAGATTTAAAGAGCAAGCCAGGGAAAAGGAAAAGAACTTCCCTTTTTGAGAGTGCAAACAGGGAAAGAGGTATGAGGGTATGCAAAGTAACGATACCTACTCACTCATAAAACAAAAACTTGATGAGCATGATAAGAAATTGAAAGACATGCGGACCCAATTGGTGAGTTGCTGAAGACGCCGATGATCAATCATATTTTGCCGTTTGACTCAAGGTTTCGGCCAATCGCCCACCTGATCGGCGACCCCGATGGTCACCGCCATTTGAACATCCACAACTGCTGAGAAGTTCTGTAAAACTCGGTGAAGTATAAATTTGTTTGGCGAAGCACTGAATCTCCCAGAAGTCAAAGCGCTACCACCAAATGGGAAAGAATGGGATAAGCTGCAGGCCAACATACAAAATGGTAACTGATTAATGACTCGAAAGCGTGGGTTGAAGATAGGCGCATTGGAATGCTAAGAAAAGTTGTAGAGAGCTTGATGATTCACTCGAAAATGCACCAAACGCCCGCATCATACCTTCTGCTTTACGCTACATCTGTTGAAGTACTCCAACTCGAAACAGCTACCTAACCAGGATTACTCTCTAACCCTATCTCTATATTTCTTTAATTTGACCTTTGAAGTATTATTATATATTTGAGGACAAATACCTTTTTATTTCTGGTGGGGTGAGGCTCACCTTTTGTGTGCTTGTTTCAGATACTTGTGTTTTGTGAATATTTCGGTTGTTCTATTTTTATTGTGTTTTTAAAACTGCTTTGCGATTGTTTGAGCTCGTGGCTCCGTTTACTTTTAAATGCGAAATGATTTTGAATGATTTTGACCTTACAAAAAAAATTGAATTTTTCGCACATTTTGCCACCCCTCGTGAAGTGAATGTTGTTGTTCTTTTGCTAAAATTTAAGTCTCGGTTTCGATCAATACCGATGACTTGAATAGTCCTCTAAATTGAACGAACATGAATGTATGGCTACGATGAGGCCTAATGAAGTTGCATAAACAATATGTGAACTCTTTGCATCTCGTTGTGATTAGCCAGTTATCGAATTGATTCTCTTGTGATGATCGTTGCACACTACCGAAAGTGTGTAGTTTTGTTTGACTTAAGTGTCGATGCCTTGTGTGATTAGCTTGCTTTGAACCATGCATGAATAAACCTAGAATTTTCCCTGTTAGTCTGATTGATTTAGAAATGTGTCCTCTTGAAATGATCATAGGCAACTTTAAAGAGTGTGAGCCAAATTTGACATATACCTCTTCTGTGGCCTATCTGTGAGTGTGTGAAACTCTTTTGAACACCCTTTGAACCTTACCTTTCTTTGGAAGAACCTTGATGAACCCTAGACCTTACTTGACCCACTACCTATAATCCTCTTAATTTGTGATTTAGTGAATAGCCAACTTCAGCCAAAAGCCTAAGTTGGGGGTGTGGTGAAAAGGAAAAGGAGAAGTCAAGAAGTGCAAGAAAGAGTCCCCCCTAACCCATGGTATTGCATAAGTAGAAACCCCTTTAATTCAAAATAAAAAATAAAAAATTGTGGAATAAAGTACGAAGGAAATCGGGTTTCCAATCAATACATGAAGGTGAATAAAAAGAGGACTTAGAAGCACTAGAAAAAGAATTAATAAAGGAAAAGAAGGGAATACCTTGCAATACCACATCCCACGAAGAAGAAGTCACTGAGCCTAAATGACCATGGATTTTCACTCAGCCCCATTACAAACCTTAGAAAGACCTTTTTGATCTTGAGTAAACCGAATCAAAAGTCGATTGAAAAATAAGGGCAAACCTATGGGTGAAAACATGCATTGTGTTCCTCTATTCTGAGTGTGAGCGTTGCATCTGATTCCTGACCTTGAATTGATTAACCTCTGTGTGTGAATATGGAATCATTCTTCATGAGAGGGCACTTAGATACTTTTCGTTGAGCTTGAACCTGCACAAGTAGCAAGTATTGCGAGCATGGGAATCTTTGGTAATAGTGTGTCAAAACCTGAATCTTTGAGTACAGAATTGATCCTTGCATGAGTAAATTGAGTCTTGTAGTGTGCATTCACGATTGAATCTTGTGTAGCACTGTTTAAGACTCATTTTTTGAACGGATGAACTTGAGTTTGTGTAACAGCCCTCAAAATGAAGTAGGATAAAGTAGAGCCTCACATGGGTTTTATACATTAATAACTTGTTAAAATAGTGAAGAATAGTTTTTTTAGTCAGTTTTAAAGAGTTTGGAAGTCAAACGTCAAGGGACGACCAAGACGTTCGGAAACTAATATTTTACGTGTTGGTGTGTTCTAGTATGTTGTTCATTATTTTATGTGTTGTTTGGAGTATAAAATCAGTGGGGGTGACCCTAGTGTCTTAATAAATATTTTTAGGGTCAAATCGTTCGGGTACGACTCCCCGGGACCACCCTAAGGATCCCCGAGGAGGACTCCAACCCTTGGCCAAACAAGCTGCCAAGGCAGCTTGAAGTTGCTCATGGAGGGAGCATGTCCGCGTCGCGGACTAGCTCCACCAAGGGCAAAAAGTTTGGTCCACATCACGGACATGTCGTGGACTCTACTATCTCGAAATTTAATTTATGAAACTTACGGGAACACCTCCGCGTCGCGAACTTGATCCCCGACGAAATTTGCGAAAATAAAACTCAAGTTTGACTTGTTTAAAAGGTCCAATTAAGTGAAGGGTAGTTTGGGTACTTTGGGGAATTATTATAAACGGTTATTCTACCTATTTTAGGCTATTTTAGGTTGGTTAAAACCCCAAAAACCTAGAATTAGACCCCATTCTTCAAATTGACCCTTCCGTCTTAAAAATAGATTCTCTCAAAACTCCATTGAAACTCTTGATGAAGCTCAAGCTAGAAGATTGGTTTTCAACTGATTTCTTCTTCAATTTCATGGGTCTTCAATAATTAAGGTATGGCAACTCTTGATTCTTGAATAACCTCTCATTCAAGGAGTTCTATCAAAGGTTTTCAAAAGTGATTCAAAGACCAAAATTCCCAATTTTCAATCTAAACATGGGTCCTTTGTCAAACGATTTCTAAATCACTCTATTGATGAATTGATGTGGAATTATGGTTTTTAAGATAATTTTCAAAGGAATTCTTGAAGAACCCATGATCCCCAAATTCTCAAAAATTGGCATATGATGTGGGTCTTTGTGAATATAATCTCTATTGGTGAAATTATGTTTAGATTAGATTGTATTGATGTTTCCTATGATTATCTATACTTATTCATGTTGAATTATTGGTATATTGATGAGTTGAGAATTATGGCCTTATGGGCAAAGTTATAGGTTGATCCCTTTGTTTATAGAATTGTACTTAGATTATGTTTATGTTATTGAATTACATTGTTGATTCCTATTGCTATCTATGTCAATTGATTATGAATTGTTGAGGATTGATCCATGGTGAT